>BQNB010011613.1:41952-80966 GCA_026074375.1 Tanacetum coccineum
GGTCATATTCTTCATATTCATCCAGCACAAGTTCAATCATCCTCTGTTCCAGAACAACAACATCAATTGTACCTTGCTATAAAGGCTGATCCTCTGTTAGAACAACAAGACATAGCAATCTGGTTGGCTCTCCAGATGAAGTTTGAGAAGACACATGTACTACATACTGATTATAGACCTTCTGCCGTTCGTCCAAGAGATCAGGACGATCCTCATGATGATGCTCATCCTAAGGGGGATAATAGTGCAAAAAGGCAGAAGACATCAGAGTATGAAGCATATATATCTGGAGAGTCATCGTCTGGATAAGTAAATGTAGAGGAACCAGGTCCTTCTACTTCAGGTAATCAAGTACAAGATGATGAATTTGATTTCTGGACTGACTCTTATGCTTCTGATGATGATGAGATTCCAACTAAGCAAGTATCACAAGACATCATGGAAGAGATATCTTTGACGATTGATAAAGCTAAGTTAAAGAAGATGGCAGATGAGATGCTAAGACAAAGATGCACTTCAGGAGATGAACATCAGTATCACATTGATCAGATGAAGAATTTCTTGCAAAGTGACATTGTTTGGGAAAGCATAAAGGAAATTCTTGTATCTCCTCATCCACAAAAGATCACACTATTAGTTCAAAGCTGTCAAAGAGATCATGAAGCTCCAGCACTATCTCTGATCAATCAAGACCTTTTGTACTTGAAGAAAGGGAATTCAGGTCTTGAGAAGATTGTTTTGTCACTTCATAAATTTCCAGCAATTGTCTTCAACAATGATGATATTGAAGAACGGACTTCCAGATGGGTTAATAAGTAATGTAGAAAAGAAGTTTAAAAAATCCTTATGCAGATATGTATTGAACTGGAATAATCCTTATGTAAAGATCTTTTACATAAGGAGACAGAATAGAACCTGGAAGACAGAAGGAAAGATAGTTTATTCAACACAAAGATCGTTCAAGTCATCAAGACATTCTGGGAATTGGGTCATGAACATAAGTTTATCACAGAGATTGTGGCAAGAAGAGCTAATGGTTGCATAGTGTCCATAACCGAGCCAGATTACAAGAACCTCAATAAGAATGACCATTGAAGGAGGTGGAGAAGATATCAAGTATCTGCCTCATCATGAAAAACAATGTACCTTGATATGCAAAAAACAGATTGATATGGTCTCCTATCAGTGTTTAATAGAGTTTCATTGGATATGGGAAAGAGTGCACGATTTTCATCTTGGAATTAAAAGCTATCAACAAAAGATCAATCACACTGCACCAACAATTACATTCCCAGGAATTGAAGAATATGATATGTTTTCTATTGTCTATGAGCCCGTACATGGAATCATTTACACTAATAGCAAGAAAGAGAAAAGGGTGATGAGACCTTCAGAGATCACAAGTTTGTGATGCAACGGAAAGACCCTGAGAAGAACGCTTGAAGGTCTAAAGAGTTATTATAATGATGTCAAGTATGGCTATGTGCAAAAAGAACTCACAAATGATGAAGTTGAATTTCTTAAGTTGTTTGAAGAAGAGATTGAAGTTCGATTGAATTATCGAGATCAAATGAGAAGATGGGAGATTAACGAGAAATGTAAGACTACTTGGAACCAGCAAAGGGAACACCAGAATAATCCGACGCCTTAGGGGAGATGTTAGGTTTATGAAAAGTGTCGAATATGTGGTTTTTATTATATTTGATATTGACATTATTTTGTTTAGTTTTAAATATAGGAGTTAATAAGTTATTTGCCTTTAAGTACAGAAAATAGCATAATAACCAAAGTCTAGGGACTAGTATTGTCAAGTTAGAAAATAAGGAAGGGAATCCTCCCTCCCTTTGCTTATAAATAGCCCCCTAATCTTCATTAGAGGGTGATGCTCTTGTAACCAACTCTTAATTTTCCCTCCATAATAATATTTGAATTTTCCCTTTACTTGCTCTCATTCTCTCAATCTTACATGTTGATATGATTGATTCAAGATTCATGTGACCTATCATCAGACTTGCACTCAAGATTACTCCTTAGACCGCATGCGTGCGGAAAAAGTTATTCTATGAAAAAAAAATCGTTTTCTTCTTATTCACGTATATTAAAACTTGTTTCGATAGAGAGAAAAAATCTATATTTAGAAAATCAAACCTCGAGTAATTAATTCAATCTACCACAACCAAAATTACTTTTGAATACTTGTTTCATAGCCATATCTCGTGATCGGAAAGAGCAAAATATTTGTTTTGTGTAAATACTAAATAACAAAATATGTTTTGTGCAAACCAATAAACCAAAAAAAAAAGTGACATGATTTGAGTATTTCAAGTTTAGCGAATTTATCTCATCACTTGTTCCATATAGAAATACTGTGTATAATTAGACGAGACAAAAAAAGAAACAAATACTGTGTATAAATAAAATAATGTGATATGGTTTAGGTATTACATGTAACAATTTACCAAGTATAAAAGGAAAACAAAGAATGACCACTATTTAATAAGAAAAAAAGTAACTATTACTATATACGAGTAATGATTAGTAATGAAAAAAAGAGAAAAATACAATGATTGGTACATTTATTACGGTAGATTTAGAAAATCAATTCGGTGTATTTAGAATCACCCTAAAAAATAATATGCACCTAGAAGTAAATGAAAATGATTCCATATAATAGAAAGTGGAGAAGGATGAGCGAGAACAAAGGGAAGGTGTTGATCTATGGTTGACAAAGACGGTTTAGAATAATATATCGTTTGCACTAACGATGACAAGAGTGATTGTGTTGCATGTGATCCTAGTGTAACAAGTGCATTGCTGTGCTGGTTTCAATTTTGCGAACAATGGTGGATAAGTGGAGAAAGGTGGTAGTTCTTTCATATGAAAGGAAAAATGAAAGACACACAATGTGGAGAACTTAATAACACTTAAAGATTGAATATCTTATTTATGTTCTTCAGTTGCTAGTAAGTGGAAACAAATTAAAAGACCCAATTGTGGAAAAATGAATGGATCACTTGTAATGGTTATTGGATAAGTATGAAATGTTCTTGAGGAGATAATTTCTTTTGCATGGGAGTTTGAAAGTGAGGACCAATATTTGGTGGTAAAGGTGATAAAGTTAGTGAAGTGTTATTGATGTCAAGATTGTGTAGGGATATTTTTTGAGTATAATGTTTGTGAGGATTGAAGGTTGTTGAACTAACTATTACTATCAAAAGTAAAGTATAGTTGTTAGGTTTGAGTGTATGGTTTAAGTGTTTCTTGCGAGGTTTGGTATGGTATTTTAAAAAAAAAAAACACTTTAAAAACCTTTTTATCACTATTAAGAGTGAAGTCTAGTTATAGGGTGTGGAGTTTGTTAGAAATCCTTAGATCGTTTATAACTCGAGATTGTTTAGATCTCATCTAGGATTAACAATAACAAAGTTCATAGAATATGTATAGCGAAATTAACATAAGAACATTGTAATTGTAACAAGGTTTTTCTTCATTATCATTCACTACAAGCCCTAATTCTACATGATCAATTGTAGAACGATTATCTAACTATAATAGGAATCAAAGATCCTTGAGGCTAAACACAAACTAACTTTAATTCTAACTATGCGTTTTACATAAATCATACCCTAAACACACAAACCTTTTAGTGAATGTAAATAAAAAAAAAGAAAAGTATGTGAGTTAGGGTATAAAATAGCAAAAAGTAAGTATTAAATTAAAATGTTAATAGTTTATAAAAAAAAAAAGGTAAATGTTGAAGATAAGGTTTATAAATCATACAAGAAAAATTAATCTTTGTTGATATATAAGATAAAAATCAAATATATCGCTGAAATACACAGTTAACCTTAACCATCTTACATAAACCCCCAAAATAGCTTCGCACCCCCCATACCCACGCATTTAACTTCTACGCACCCACCCCTCCACAATACCCCCTCACCGCCCCGGCACCAAACCCTCCTTAACAATGAGACACTACCCACTCTAAATAATCCCCCTCTATCTCGGATACCCACTCTAACCCTCTTCCAACTACCCACATGATTGAACCAAAATTAGCCAAGATACCTGATACGCACACTTTATCCGCCACGTTCACCTCATCCCGCCGATCTCACACCTATACACCCTGTCTACTCACCTATCCCTCCCCAGCAACACCCACGAAATCCCCCCACCCCCCCCATACACAATCACCCAAACACACCACTCTCCCACCCCAACCCCCGCTTCCCCCCACGCCCTCCCCCCCCTCACCCCCCCCCCCCGCCCCCCACCTCCGCCGACCCACCAATCCCCACCACGCCCACACCCCACCCACAAGCTGCAACCCCCCCAACACCCCACTCCCCCCCACCACTCCACCCACCCACTCCACACCTCCCCACCCCCTCCCCCGAACTCCCACCCCACGCTGTCCTCGCACACCCCACCCCCCCGTGTCCCCCAACCCCACCCCCCCACCCCCAACACCTCCCCCCCCACACCACCCGCCCACCCACCCCCGCCACTCTCACCCCCCAACTCCCCCCTCCACCCATCCCACACCCCCCCCCCCTCCACCCAAGCACCTCCGCCACCCATGACCGCTGACACCCCCCCACCTCCATCGCCCGCGACCCTGCCCCCACCCCCTCCCCCCCCCCCCCCCCCCACCCCCCCCCCCCCCCCGCACAACACCCCCCCCACACCGCCACCCACCCCCCCCCCCCACCCCACCGACCCCCCCTCCTCCCCTCCCGCCCCCCACCCCACGCCCCCCACCCCACCCCCCCCCACCCTCCACGACCCCCCCCCGCCCACTCCCACCTCCCCCACCCACCATCCCCCACCCCGCCCCTACCCCCTCCCCCCCCACCTCCCTCGACCCGCATTCCCCCACCACCCCTAGCCCCCCAACCCCCCACCCCGTCACACCCCCCATCCGCGGCGCCTCGCCCAACTCCCCACCCCCCCACAGCCAGCAACCCACCCCCCACCCCCCCCCCACCTACCGCCACCCTCCACCCCCAACTTTTACCCCGCACCCAACATCCCCCCAACTCCAGCCCCACCCCGCCCCGCCACACCCGCCCATCCCCCCCCCCTCCCACACCCCGCGCCCCTAATCAACCCCACCAACCACCCCCCCCCTCCCGCCCCCACACCTCCCACCCCCCCCCCCGCACCAACGACGCCACCCCTCGCACTCCACCCTCCCCCCCGAACCCCTCCCCCACCCCCCCCCCTCCCCACCGGTCCTCACCCACCCCCCCGCTCCCTCAACTCCCCCCCACCCCCCCCAGATCGTACCCCCCTACCCTTTCCCCCCCACCCACCCCCCCCCCCACCACCCCCACTCCCCCCACACCCCCCCCCCCCACCCTCCCCGCCAGCCCCCCCCCCCCCCACCACACCACCCCCTCCCCGTCAACCCATACCCCGCCCCCGCCCACCCCCCTCTCCCCCCCCCAAACCCACCCCCACCCCTCTCCTCCACCCCACCCCCCCGGCCCATGTCACCCCCCGCCCACACAACCCACTACCCCTACCACACCCCCCCGGAACCCCCCCCCCCCCCACACCCCGCGCCCCGACACCTTCACCCCGACTCGCCCCAACCCCCACACCCATCCGCCCCTGCACCCCCCACCCCTCCCCCCACCCCCACCCGCCTACAACCACACCCCACCTCCCCCACCCTACCCCCACCCCCCACCCGACAACCAACGCCCCTTCCCCCCCACACCCCGAATCACCCCCATCCCCCCACCGCACACCCCCCCCCCCGCTCCCCAGCACCCCCCCCCACCCCCCCCTCCCCCCCAACTCCCCCCCTAGCCCCACCCCGCTTCCACTCCCGACCCCCCACTCCCCCCCACACCAGCGCCACGAGCACCAAGCACACCCCCCAACACCCCCCCCCCACCCCCGCACCCCCAAACCCCCCGCACCCACACCCCGCCCGACCACCCCCCCCCCCCCCCCCACACCCCCCCCCCCCAAGCCCGCCTCCCCCCCCACCTCGCCCCGCGACCGCCAACGCCTCCACCCCCCCTCACATCCCACCCCACCCTCGCCCTCCCTCCCTACCCACCTACCACCTACACCACCCCCCCACCCTCCCCCTCCACCCCTCGAACCCCCCCTACCCCCACCCCACACCACTTCCCCCGCTGCCCCCACCCCCCCCCATCTCACGACCACCACCCCCTCCTCCCCCACATCAACCCCCCCCCCTCGAACGCCGCCTACCTAGACCCTCTTGCTACCCCCCTCCCCCCAACCTTCGCGTCCCGTACCCGATCAGCCCTCGGACCCCCCCCATCTACCCCCCTTCACCCCCCTCCCCCCCCACCACCCCCCCCCACCTCCCCCTTGAAACGCTCCACCCCACCCCCACCCCCCACCGATCCTCCCCACCACCCCTCCCAAACCCCCACCCACCCACAGTCCTCTGCGTGCGTGGATTATTATTTGATAAAAACTTAATGTCACATTCCCCCCTCCCCCACCCCCGCCCCCCCCCCCCCACCCCCCTTCTCCCCCCTCTCCCTATCCACCCCGCCCCGCCCCCGCCACCCGACGTCCCACCCCACCCGCCCTACCCCCCACCCACGTTCACGCCCCACACCCCCAACACCACCCACCTTCCACCCACTCTCCTACCCAGCCACCCCCCATGACCCCCCCCCAGCCACACTCACCCCACCACCCCCCCCAATCCACACCCCTCCCCCCACCCCTTATCCCAACCGCGCCCCCACCCGCCCACTTCCGCTCCCGCCCCCCACCCTCCCCCCCGCGCCCATCCCCCACCCCCCCCACCCCCCTCCTCCTCCCCATCCCTCTCCCGTCCGCCTCCCCCCCTCACCCTACCACCTCTCCCCCCCCCCCACCCCCCACCCCCCGCACCCCCAGCTCCCAACATCCACAATACCCCCCCCCCAACACCGACCCCCCCCTACACCACCATTCGCCACCCACTCCAATACCACACCCCTCCCTTGTAGCCCCCCCCCCACTTCCTCACCCCCCCGCAGCCACCCACAATTCCGAGCCAGCCAACACCCCCCCCAACCCGCCCCCCCCCACCCTCACTCCACCCTATCACGCCCCTCCCCCCCCCACTCCCCCGAAATCCGACCCCCCCCCCCCAGCCGCCAGCACCAACCCCCCCCCCCTCACTAAGTTCCCAGGCAAACAACTCGCCTCCATCCTCGTCCCCCGGAAACCCCCCCCCACCCCCCCCGCCCACCCACACCCGCCACACCCCTCCCCCCCGCCTGAACCCAAGCCAACCCCCGCCCCGGTACCACCCCCTCCCCCGCGCCGCTCCCCACCCTATCTCCAAGCCCGACCCGCCCCCCCCACCGATCCACTGCTCCCCCCCCCACAACCCCATCCATACCATCACCGCCTCCACCCCCCACCCACCACCCCCCCCCCACCCCCACCCACCCCCCTTCCCTCGGCTCCCCCGCACACCCTCCCCCCCTAACCCCCAGCCCCCCCCACACCCCACCCCACCCCCCGCCCGCCTCACCCTCGGCCCCCCGCCTCACCATCCACCCAACGAACAACCCCCCCCACCAACCCCATCCCCCCCATCCCCCCCCCCCCCTCCGCCCTCCCCCCCCCAAGGCTTCCCCACGTATCACCCCCACTGCATCCCCCCCCCATCCCCCCCCCATACCACCCCTCCCCCCCCCCCCTCCCCCCCCCCATCCCACTCCAAACCACGAAAACACAATCCCCCTAACCCGCTCGCGACCTCACCTCCACCCCCACCCCCCCCTCCCCCCCCCCTACACCCCCACCCCACACACCCCACCCCCCCCCCCCCCTCACCCACCTCCACCACCGCCCTCTCTCCCACCCAGCCCACCCCCCTCCCCCCCCCCGGCCCCTGTCACCTCCCCCCTCCCCGATCCCCCCCCCCCCTCCCAGCCTCCCCCCCCTCCCCACCACCCCCCATCCCCCCTACCCCCTTCCACCCCCCCACACTCTCACCCCCCCGACCCCCCCCTCTCCTCACCCTGCACCCACCCCCACCCCCCCACGCTTCACCCCCCCCGCCCCCCACCACCCCTCTCCGGCACACCAGTTACCCATGCCACCGCCACCCCTTCCCCCCCACCCCCCCCCCACCCCCCCCTGCGCTCACTTACCCCCCCCCCCACTCCACCCCCCCCACCCAACCCGACCTTCCGCTCCTCCTTCGCCCCCCTCCCCGCAACATATCCACCCACCAACCGGCCTCCCCGTCCCCCACACCCCCCCCCCCCATCAGCGCTCAACGAACTCCTCGCCCCCCACATATTTTTTTGTAAGCATTCCACACCCCCCCCACCCCCCCCCCCCCCACCCCCTCACACCGCCCCCCCCCCCCACCCACACACCTGTCCCCTACCCCCTCTCTCACCCACCCACGCCAGTCCCCCCAACCCCCCCCACAGCCCCCCCGACCACCCACCCCCACTCCCCCCCCCCGCCCCCCCCCCCCCCCCCTCCCCAACCTCTCCACACCCCCCTACTCAACTTCCCCCTACACGCTTCCCGCTCCCACCCCCCACGCTCCCCCCCCCATTCCCCCCCCCCCCATAACCAGACCCCCTCCCACCACCGCCCCCCCCACCACCCTCCCCGCCTCCCCCCCCCCACACCCCAACCCCACCCCTACTCCTCCCACCCCACACCCGCCCCACCAAACCCTAGCAACCCCAACACTCCACCCCCCACCCCCCCCCCCCCCACCCCCTCCGTCCCTCCCCCCACCCCCCCCCTATCGCCCCCCCCCCCCCCCCCCCCCGCCCACCACACCCCTCCACCCCACCACCCGCTCCCCCCCCGCCCACCCACCCCCAACCTCCATACCTCCCGTCCTTCATCCACCGCCCCCCACCTCCACCACCAACACCCCCCCCCCCCCCCCTCCCCCGCCCCACCCCCCCTCTCCCACGACACCCGCCCCCCCCCACCCCCTCACCAACCTCAGCCGCTCCCACCAGCCCCCCCCACCTACCCCCCCCCTCCCCCTCCCCCCCCCATTTCAACCCCCCTTCCCCCTCCCCCCACCCTCCCCACCCCAACCTACTCAACATCTCACCACCCCTCCTGACCTACACCCCAGCTTCTCCCCCCCCCCCCGACCCCACCCCACCCCCCACCCCCCCCCCGCCGCCCTCCGCTCCCACCCCCACGCCCCCACCCCCTCACCCGACCACCCCCCCCCCCCCTGACCAACACCACCCCCACCCCCCCCCCTTCACCCAACCCCCTCCCCACCCCCCCCCCTCCCTCCACCCCCCCCAGCCCCACCCCCACCCCTCCACCCCGCCCCACACCCTCCCCCAAACTCTCACCCACACACCTCACACCCTCCCCCTAAAAGCCCCCCCACCCGTCCCTCACCCCCCATCACCCCCCCTCCCCCCCCCAACCTACCCGCTCCCCCCACACTACACCCCCACCCCTCCACCCCCCTTGACCGCCCCCCCCCCACCCCGCACCACGCCAAGCCACCCCCCCCTCCACCCCTAACCCCCCACCCACCCCCCCGCCCTCCGCCCCACCTAAACAAACAAAAACACAAAAACCCCCACACCCCCCCCTCACCACACCCTCGGCCCAGGGGGTGACCTCACCCCCATCATCAGCCACCCTGCGCAAGGCCCCCCCCCACATACCCCCCCCACACCCCTCAATCTACGTCCCCCGCCCCCTACCTCCCCCACCACACCCAACACCCTCACTTCACCCCCCCCTCCCCCATGCCCTTCAACGCACACTCTCCCCCTACCCCCACCACCCCCCCCCCCCCTTCCCCTCACCCCCCCTTCACTCCCACCCCCCGCCCCCACACCCCAACATCCCCAACTCACCCTCCCCCCACCTCCCGCCCATCCCCCACGCTCGTGCCCCTCCCCCTCCGACACCCCGTCTCCCCCACCAACCACACCCACCCCCCCCCACCCACCCCCCCCCCCACCCACCCACCATCATTCCCCCCCCCACCCCCCCCCCCCCAACATAACCCCCCACCACCCACCGCAAACCACCAACACACCCTCCCCCACCGCCCCCCGCCCACCTCCACACACCCCGCCCACACCCCACATCCCCCATCCAACCCCCCACCTCACCCGCCGCTCCACTCCCCCGCCCCCTCAACCGCCCCCCCCCATCCCCCCCCCCCCCCCCACCCCAGCGCCCTCACACTCCCCTCGCACTACCCCTCCCCTACCCCCCAGCCCCACACCTCTCCGCTCCACCACCCCCCCCCCCCACCACCCCCGCCCCTCCAACTCCACTTCACACTACCCTCCCCCCCCCACCCACAGCCCATGCACCATCCTCCCTCGCTCTCCCCCACCCCCCACCAGCCCACCGCCCCCTATCTAGCCACCCCTTCCCCCCCCCCCCCCCCATCACCATACCCCCCCGCACCCCCCCACCACCACCCCACCTCCTCCCCCCCCCCCCCACCGCCCTTCCACCCACCCCCCACCCCCCCCGCAACACCCTCTCCCCCCCCGCATACCCCCCCCCCCTCGCTCACCGCCCCTCCACCCACATCCCATCACCAACCACCCCACCCCACTCCCCCCCAGCCTCACACACCCCTCGCCGCCAACACTCCCCACCCCCCCACCACTCCCCCCCCACCTTCCCCCCGCCAACCCACCCCCCTCCCCCCGCCCCACCCCCCCCCCCTCCCGCCCCCCCCCCACCCCCCCCCTCCCCGCGGCCCCCCTCACCCCACCCCCCCACCTCCCCACAATCCCACAACCCCGCAAACACCCCCACAAAACCCCCCACCGCCCTACGACTCACCACCCCCCTCACCCCCCCCCACTCACCGTCCCACCACCACACACACTACCCCCCCAAACCTCCCCCCCCTCCCATACAGCACCTTCCCCCCCACACCTATCAAATCCCCCCCCCCACCCCCCCCCCCATCCCTCCCTCCCCCGCCCACTCCCCGAACTCCCCACCATCCCCCCCCCCCCCCGCCCACCCCTTCCCCCCCCACCCGTACCCCCCGCAAAATCCTCCACCCCCACCCAACACCTCACTCCCCCTCCGACCACCCTCCCCTCACACCGCCCCTTCCACCTCCCGCGCCCCCCCCCCTACAAGCCGCCTGCAACCTCCCCCCAACCTCCCTCCACCGCCACCTCCCCCACACAGCACCCTCCATCCCCCCCCCTTCGATTCCACACTACCATTGTCCCCCCCGACCCCCCACCACCACCACGATCCGTCCTCCACCCACCCCCCCCACACAACCCCCACCCCACCCCAACACACCCACATCCCCCCACCCGCCCCCCACCCACCCCACCCCACCCACACGCCACGCGCGCCCCCCCGCGGCCTCACTCCACACAACGCCCGTCCCCACGCCCCCCCGCCATCCCCCCCCCACCAACGCATCCCCCCCACTCAAACCCCCCCGCCTCCCACCCACCCACATCTCTACCTCCCACACACCAAACTCACCCCCACCCCGCCCCCCCCCCCTCCCCGCCCCCCCAGCCACCCCCACCCCACCCCCCCCCCCCCCCCCCCCACCACCCCCGACCAACGCCCCCCCCCAGCCCCCACGCCTACCCACTCCCCCCTCGTCGCCTCTGTGCCTCATAGCACCCCCCCCCCCCCCCACCCGCCGCTAGCTCCCCCAGATAGCACCAACCCCCTCCCCGTGCAACCCCCCCGACATCCCCCCACCCGACCGCAACCCCACCCCTCGCCCCCCAACCTTTCTCACCCCCCCACACCCGCCTTCTTTCCCCCCGACCCTCCCCCACCCCCCCCGCGCCCGCCTCCCCCACCCCCCCCCCCCCCCGCCCCCTCCCCCCCCCCATCACCCCGACCCCCACCCACGCGCCCCTCCCCGCACCGCCCACCCATCACCGCACCCCCATACCCCTCCCCCCCCCCAACACCACCCCCCCACAACAGCCTCCCCCACTCTCCCCTCCCGCCCCTACCCCCACCCCCACCCCCCCCCCCCCTCCCCCGCCCCCCCCCCGCACATACATCCCCCTCCCCCCCCCTGCCACCCCTAACCAGCCCCCCCCCCACTCTCGCCCTACCCATCCCATACCTGCCCCACCCGCCCCCCCCCACCTCACCACCTCCCCAGTCCCCACAACACCCACACCAACCCCAGCACTTCCGACCCCCCTTACGCTCCACCACCCCCATTTCCCGCCACCCACCCCTCCCGCCCCTCTCGACGAACCCCCTCCCCGCACCCACCCCCGTCACCCCATCCACCACACTCAGACCCTACCCCCCCACACACCTCCCACCCCCATCCCCTACACCCAACCCCCACTGTCCATTCGCCTCCGACCCCCCACCCCGCCCCCCCTCTTCAACACTCCACCCACTCCCAAACCTCCTCCTCACCCCCCCCCCCAGCTCGAACTCCTCCCCGCCTCCCCCCCACTCACCGCACCCCCACCCGCCCCCACCTTCCCTCCACATACTCCCACCACGCTCCACTTCCTCCCACCACGCCACCTCCCCACCCCCCCCCCCCCCCCTCCCCCCCCAGCCAACCCCTCCCCCACCACCAAGACCCCCTCAACGCCCACCAACCCCCCTACCTCTACCATACTACGCACTAACACCCAACCCATACCTTAGCACAACACCCTCCCAACCTCTCCCCCCCCATCCCATACTCCCATGCCATCCCCCCCCCCCCCAACTAGCCCCTACCCCTCCCACCACCACCCATCACCCACCCCCTCACCTCTCCCCCGCCGTTCCGTCCTCAGACAACCCCCCCCGCGCACCCCTCCGCAGCCCACCCCCCCCTCCCCATAGCCCCGCACACCCCAACCTCCACCCCCCCCACCCCGACACACCCCCACCCCCTGCCCCCCCCCCCCCCCCGCCCCCCCCCACGCACAGCCCCTACCCCACCTCCCCACCCCTCCCGCCTCCTACTACTCCTACCCCCCCCCCCCCTACACCTCCCCACCCAACCACCCCCCCACGCCCCCACACCACTGCACGCCCAATCTATCACCCTATCACCCCCTCCACCCCCCACACCCCCCCCCATCCACCCCCCCCCACCCCCACCTCCCCCCCTCCTGACCCCCCTTCTGCCCAACCCCCCACCTTCCCGACTCCCCCTCAACACCGCTACCCGCCCTCCACCTACCCTCCCCCCCACCCTCTGCCGTCCCCCCCCCCCCACCGCATCCCCCACCCCCCACTCAACCCCCATCCACATCCCCCCCCCCCGCGCCCCGACCCACCCCTACCCCACCACCCATCTCATACCTCCCACCCCTCTCTCCAACCCCACCCCCACCCACGCAGCTCACTCCCCACCCCCCTCACCCCCACCTCCCCCCCCCCCCCCCCCCCCCACCCCCCCCCGCCACCCCCCTCCGCCCGACCCCCCCCTCGCCCACCCTGCATGACACACGCCACCCCATACCGACACTCCACACCTCTCCACCCATCCCCACCACGACCCCCCCCCCCCCCCATCCCCCCCTGCCCGCCCCACCCTACACCCCCCCCCCCCCACAAATCCGCCCCACCCCACCTCCCCCCCCTCTTAACCCCCCCCCACCGTTCACCCCCCACCCCCCCGCCCACCCACCCTCCCCACCACCCCCCCTAAGGTCCCCCCCCCCCCTCCCCGCCCCCTCCCAGCACGCGCCCTCAAACCCCTCGCCCCCTCCCCCCCTTCCCCCCCCCACACGCCTGTCACTTCCCCCCAAGCCCATCCCCTCTACCCTCTCCTCCCAACCCCCCGCCTCCCCACACCTGCCCCACCCACTCCCCCCCCCCCCCCCGCCCCCCCCCTCCCCTCCCTCCCGCCCTTTTTAGCCCACCCCGCCGCACCCCCCCCCTCGCCCACGCCACCCCACTATCCTCACCCACAGCCACACCACATTCAACCCCACCCGCACCCCCTTCCCCCACTCGCCGCTCCCCCCCTCCTGCCCCCCTACTCTCCCCCCCGCCCGCCCCCCAGCCACCACCTCACGCCCACCCTCCCTCCCCACCCCCACCCCCACCTCCCCACCCCCCCCCACGCCTCCCCCCCCCCCCACCACACCCCCCTCCCCCCCCCCTCTAACCCACGACACCAAGCCCCCTCCCACCAAAGATGCCCTCCTACGGCCAACCACTCGCCAACCACCCCCCCTCCTCACACTAACCTACCCTCCCCCCCCGCAGCCCCACTCCAACCCCCCCCTCCTCCCCCCCCCCCAAGCCCGCCATACCCCCACCGTACTCCGCACCCAAATCCCCTCCCGCCCCTTCGCCCCCTCCCTCCCCCCGCCACCTCCTCCCCCCCTCCTCACCCACCCCCGCCCCTACTTCACCCACACTACCAACCCACCTCATCCCCCCCCCCTCCCACCCCACCCCCCCCCCCGCCGCCCACCCCCCCCCCCCACCCTGCACACGCCCGACCCCTCCCCGCCCCCCACCCCCACCACAACATCCCCTCGCTCCACCCACCCAACCCCCCAAACCCCCCCAGAACCCCCTGACCCACCCCCACCCTCACCCCGTGCCCCCTCCACCCGCCCCCAATCACAAACCCAGCCACCACCATCCCACCCGACCACCGCCCCCCCTCCAACAGTTCGCTACCCCTCTCCTCACCCCCGACATGCATTCCCCTGAAACCCACCCCATCACCCCCCCTCCCTCTACATCCTCCCACCCCCCCATCCCGTACCCCACCTCACCCGCCACCCCCATATTCCCACCTCCACCCTCCCCACCCCCCCACTCCCCCCCCCCTTCCCCCCCACCCCCCCCCCCCCACCACCCCATACACTCCCCCACACCCACCCCCCACACGCCCCGCCACCACTCCAACCCCCACCCCACTCTCCCCCCTGCCAAAACCCACCACCCTCCAACAACCCCTCCCCCACCCCCAACACCCCCCCCCCACACGCCCGCCCCCCCCCCCCACCCCACACCCCACACCCGCCACCCCATTCAGCCACACCCTCCCTCCGCCCCCCCCTCCGCGGCCACCGCCGCCCACCACAACCTACTCGCCAGTTACCCCCACCCGCCGCTCCCATCCCCCCCCACCCCTCCCCAACACCCCCCACACCTCCCACCCCCACCCACCACCCCCCCCCCCCCCCCAATCCCGCCCGCCCCCCCTCCCTACCCCCCCCTATCCCCCTCACCCCCCCCTTCACCCAACCCTCCCTCCCCCCCCTCCACCCCCCCCCCCCACCCGATTGCCCCACTCCTCGCCCCTCCAGCCCCCCCTCCTACACCGCCACCCACCGCCCCCCCTCCCACACCCTACCCCCCCACCCACTATCCCCCAACCTACCCCTCTCATCTCGCGCCCCACCCACCCACGCCCCCGCGCCTCCTCCCCACCCCCCGAACGCCCCTTCCCCCACCCCAACACGGCCCACCAACCCACCCCGCACCAGCCCCGCTGTGCACCTCCACCCCACCCTCCCACCGCGACCCCCCCCGCCCCACTGCCACTCCCCCCCTCCCCCTCCATCACCCCCCCCCCCCACCCACCCCCACCCCACCTCCCACAAACCCCCCACCCCCCCCCACCCCCTCCTCTACCCCACCTAACCCGCCCACACTCTCCCCCCACCACTTCCCCCAAGCACGACACCCACCCCCCCCCGTGCTCCCCCCCCCCCCCCCCACCACCCCCCCATCCCGACCCACCTCAACAGCTCCCCCGGCCCCACCCCCCCCCCCTACCACCCACTACACGAACTCCGCTCCCCGACCCCCCCCCTCGCCCTCCTCCCCTCCACCTCCTCCAAGCCCCCCCCGCCTCCCACCTTCCAACATCCTCCCACTACCCCGCCACCAGCCCAGCCTCCCCCCCCTCCCCAACACGCCCCCTCCCCCACCTATCCCCCCCCCCGCCCTCCCGCGCCCCCCCCACCACTACACCCACCCACCCCCCAAACCCCCCCTCCGCCCAACAAACCCCCCCCCACCCCCCACCCCAGCCCCTATCCCCAACCCCCCACCCCCCCCACCCCCCTACCCCCCCCACCATAACCACCCCCCCCCCACTGACCCACCCTTTCCCCATAACCGCCCCCCACCTACTCCCCCCTCAGCACCCCCCACATCACCCCCCCCCCGCACCCCCCAACTCCCCCCTCCCCCCCCCAGCCCTACACCCCCCACCCCCACGCCCCTACGTCCCTTACCCCACCACCCATCCCCCCAACTCCCTCTCCCCCCCCACCCCCCAGCTCCCCCACCCCACCCACCTCCCCCCGACCCACCCACCCCCCCCCCCTCCCTGCGCCTCGCAACCCACCCCCATCCTCCCCACCCACCACAACCCAACCCCCCCCCACCCCCACCCACCCCCCCCCACCACTTCCCCCCCGCGCCCAGCCCCCACCCCCACCTACCCCCACCCTTCACAAAATACTATCTTCCCCACCCACAACACCACAAACACAACCACACAAATGACCCCAACTCTACACCCAACATTACATAACACCAACCAACAATACTCAACCCACCAGACTACAAAGCACAAAAATAAACCAATATGAAAAATCAAGAATCCAATGATAATGTAACATATATATAGTATCAAACAAATCAAACTAAATCCAACCACCAACAGGCACCCCAAATTTAGACCAAAAACAAACCAACAACATGATCATCCAAGAATGCAACCAACTTCCCCATAAAAGAAATCACAATGCCACCACATTATAATAATTTGCAACACAATAATCTCATAAATCTTCTACTCCTTTTTTTGTAATAATCCCATATAGGTACTTGAAAAAATAACCAACTTTGTATCTTTATACACCAAACAAACAAAAAAACCACACGACTAATCCACCATCTAAAGACTCAAAAAATCCACGCATTACGCACAATAAGAAAAAATTAATTTAAGCAGTAGAAACAAACTAGTTTATATGTAATAATGATCTAGCAGTATTAATAAAACCTATCCCCTCAAGTGTTGGCATGAAAAAATTCCCTAATGGTTAATACACATTGTCAATTAAGGTTCCCTAAAAACTCATATGTTAACCATCTCTATGAATCATAAATTCTGTAGGCATTTGAAATGGAATACTGAAGGAGAATACTCAGTATAACAAACTCTTGATGTAGAACTAGAATAACCCAAACTTGTGTCTTATGTCTTGTACTATTCACGTGTCTCCAAACTCATACCTGCTATGTATAAGTAGACCGTAATCTCTTGACAAAATTCTAATCTTCAATGAGACACTGAGCACAACGTAACTCCTTTAAGTGATAGCAAATGTACGCATTGAGCATCATAAGAGAAATCACACATTGATAGATTTTTCAAGTCTTCATCAACATCGTATAAGCACGAACAAGTTATCTTCAAAGTCATCACTAACACTAACTTTTAAGATATGATAAGAATACGCACCTGTGAAACTTTACTTCAACTTCAAATAAGTGATAAATAATCGTCTTTGTAATCAATTCTTTCAATTAATTCCAAAACTAATAGCCATATAACTTTTAAGAACAAACTATGTGTTGTCATTTTCTGTCCGAGATCTTAATCTCCAACCAAGAACCAAAATCGTGTTCTATTTGATATTGGATAGAACTAGCAGTTCTAAATTTTTCATTACAGTATCCGAGAATGACCAGAAACATAACAAACTTGTTTCTTTGAGATTCGAATCTATAAATCCTTAACAAATAGCTAAACACGAATCCCTTACACTTTAGTAAACAGTCGATACCATAATCAAAAGCCTAAATATTCAATGAATTAAAACCCAACGGCTTTAAACGTAACAGTAGTAACGTGATTGAACCAAGCAGTAGTAACCGCGTTAAAGCAGCACTAATCTTTTCCTTTGAATAGTGTTAGCAGCACAAACATATAACGAACAGCATTAACAAACCCTTTGGCAGTTCTAATAATATGCTAGCAGCACTAACACAAGGTAACAGCATTAACGAGTAAGCTTGGCAGTACTAACCATATATGTTAGCAGCAATAAT
The DNA here is from genome assembly GCA_026074375.1 of Tanacetum coccineum. Lineage (NCBI taxonomy): Eukaryota > Viridiplantae > Streptophyta > Magnoliopsida > Asterales > Asteraceae > Tanacetum > Tanacetum coccineum. Next base: position 59,980 of record BQNB010011613.1, read on the forward strand.
ATTTCCTTGTAGCAACACTAAGTAAACATTCAATAAACATTAAGCAGATCGTTTAAAAGTGAGCGTGAGTTTACCATATTAGGGTTTCAATACCAGCCTTCAAAGCACATCCAATCAGATCGTGTAAGAATTAACATATCTGTTTCTAAAACCCTAACTCGTATAGCTGCTATAAACTTCTGCTTGGTAGTACAAACTCTTCATTGTATTTGAACCAATAGTGCTAACTGCTAACCATTCGCCACCAGTAGAGTTACTTATATTCACTAACTTCAGCCGAACTTCATTAACCACCAGTAGGGTTACTTATAACCAAAGATGTAGACTTACTTCGACAAACAGTAACCATAGTCGAATATTATAATACACATGAAGTAATGCTATTCGAACCTTGAAGTAATCTTGAAGTCGAGTTTTTTGCATCTCTACTAGGGTTCATCATCAATCAAGTGATTGACTCACCAAACCTAGTAGAAACATAAGATCTTTTAATCGACCATAAGAACTTAGCAGCTTGATCTCTACCATTAATAGTGATAATGATTAGGGTTTTATATAATGAATCAATACCACAACAATACCTGCTACTACTTTAAACGAATAACTTCCAGCACGAATCAGAATAATGAAGTTCATGTAACCAACCCCTTGAATCTTATAGCCAAACTTCCTGTTTATTATCGAATTAGGGTTTGCCAAAAACCCTAATTTCACCGAATTTGACAAGTAAACAAAACAGAAAATTTGAACCTTCTTTTCTTCATAAATTTGACACTAAAAACCTTGTTAGATCCTAGATCATGAGCCGACTGGCTCTGATACCACCTGATAGAACCTATAGAATGTGATAGGTTCTAGATCGTTTAAGCTTTAGTTTGTTTAGAAATAATCTAGGATTGATAATAACAAAGGCTAAATATTCAAACAAAGAATCATTGTTATTAAACAAGGTTTTACATTCATACGTTACACTCCAAGCCCCAATTCTATATGATCAGTATAGAACGGTTACATCCTAACAGGGTTCAAGGAAACCTTGATACCTTACGGCTACAGCAACATAACTAGACGTCTACATCTTTACACTTTGTGTACACACATGTTTTTCTCTCACACAAAAGGATACTAAAAACTAATTCAATGGATCTCTTATATAATAAGGAGTCCAAAAACTTTATAGAGTGAAAACTAATTGTATAAGAAAACCTAAATCTTACTAAACTTTAACATCATACTTTTGACTAAAATCTTCTAAAATCTTCATGTACTCCTACATCTTGTAGAATTCCATAATGTCAACTTTGATCTTTTTGTTTTCCTTTTGTTTCATTCTTGTTTTATTGTTTTTGTATCATTGTTTTGTATCATCAAATCAATATAATTCCCAACACAAGTCCTATGTTTATGTTCATTTTAATCCAAATATTTATTAGTTGTGATTGTGAATTAGACTAATGCAAGCACAAACTAAGTTCAAAACACATTTTCCTTTTATTACATACTAATGTGTTATTATGATCTTTTCTCTTGTTTAGACAACCTATGTTTAAACAAGATAATAGGATGACATATCCTAGAGACATTCTTGAGACTTTGAGAAAATAAAAGTGTTTAATATATGATGGTGACACATTTTATCACATGAACTAGTAACACGATAATCGTGCAAGATAATATTTTTCAAAAGGTTTGACAAACTTGCTTAGCTCTCAATCCTAAGTGGGTTAACCTAAATTATAGAATTTATAAAATGTTGATATAACATTTGTAAACATAGTGATCTATATCTATATGTAATGCAAAAGCAATTTCTCAACTTAGTGCAAGAGATCTTCCATAAGATCAATTGATGCATATACATGAACACTAATAAACAACACACATGACGAGAATATGCTAATCAACAAAGACACTCAAATACAAATGCAATAAGCATATAAGAGATTAATTAACAATATTAAGATGCAAAGTAGAACAAATAATCATTTAGCATAGCACACATAAATACTACACTTTGTTTTGTGTATTAAATATAACAATGTATACATAGCTTGATTTTATTTGTAAATAAGTTAGTTTTCTCTCCATTAGTAAGTTTGAAAAATGCATTTATTTTCTAATGATAAAATACACCTACTTTCAAAAGTAAACCAACTAGAAGTGTCCGACTCGAAAGGAAAGGTTAAAATCAACTTTTTACGCAAAAACAAAATTTTAGTTTTGGACACTCTATGGAATTTTGCTTATTTGACTAATTTAAAATTTGAAATAATACTTGAGACCCATTCCATTAGAAAGTACATTCAAAATTCTTTAATTTTGGTTTTTGAATCATTGAAATTCGACGCACGGTTGATTTTCTATGAATTTTTGAAGTTTGATAAAAACTGAAAACCATACGGACGGATCTTATGGACGGATCCAGTTTTGGTGGATCCGTGGATCGCAGAATAGGTGAAATTTTGGCAGGATCGTTTATTTCACTTTTAGACACATTATACCCTTTGTTTGGGATTCTTGAAAAGACCTTCAAGCTATTGTAACACTTTATATTTAACATCAAAACTTGTAAGTACTAAACAAAGAACTTTTCATATTATGTGTCGCTTAATGGAAATTTGATACATGGAACGTACTCTATTTTAAAAACCATTTGTTTTGAAAACTAGAGCGACGTGGCTCTGGTAGCAATTATGGAATCATAGAGGGAGAGGGGAGGGATGAATACGTATCCTTTATAAACTTAAAACTTTTGTATCAAACAACCAATCCAGTTTATACTACAATAACTATACTAAAGATTATCAAACAAAGCATATCATCACAACACAACACAAACATAGATGCAATGCAAACATAAATATAAATTGATAAAGGCAAATATAAATGTAAAGCGATAAGTAAAAGAAAGCGCAAATTGGACACGATGATTTATAGTGGTTCGGCTACGAAGCTCCTCTTCGTCCTACTCTACTCCCCGAGTACCTAACTCGAGAGTTACTTTAATAGATCAAAAAGCTCCTTTAAGGAGGAGAAAACCATACAACGTCGCTTACACTTTTTTCGGTACTAAGCTAAATACCGAGTCCTACTTCGAGGTAGAACCAACCTAACGTCGCTTACACTTTATCTGGTACTAAGCTAAATACCGAGTCCTACTTTGAGGTAGAACCAACCTTAACTTCACTTATACGTTGATCCGGTACTAAGCTAAAAACGAGTCCTTCTTACGGGGTACAAACCAAAAACCTGTTATATTTAAATGGCCCAACATAACAAATCTTGTGTTTTAGCTAAAACACATAAACCACCATAACATCTAAATTTGTTGTAATATTGATGATACACAAATTTATATAATGTAGACCAAGAACATAATTGTCAATTGGATTAAAAGCCTAATCTAAAACATCAAGATCACAAAGCAATGATGTTGTTGATGCAGATGACAAGTCTCTTACTTGTTTTGATATATCTTTCATACTAATGTAGTAAGTGAGGATAAAGATGGCAAGATCTCTAGCTTGCTTGAAATGAAGATCATGTAGAATCATGCTTGCAACAAATGAGAGTTAGAACCAAACCTGTTATATTTTATGGCCCAACATAACAAACCTTGGTTGTTTTTTATGGCCAAATCACATTAACCACCTAAAAACTAATTTGTTGTATATTGATTGGATACACAAATGATATAATGAAGATCCAAGACAAAGTATTGTCAATTGGATTAAAAGCCTAAGCTAAAACATCAGGATCACTTAAGCAAGATGTTTGTTGATGAAGAATGACAAGTCACCTTGGCTTGTTGTTGATATATCTTCATATATGTAGGTATGTGGTGGATGATGATGGCAAGATCTCTAAGCTTGCTTGAATGGAGGATCATGTTGATTCATGCTTGCAACAAATGAAAGTTACAAGCATTATGATCATGGGTTAGTGGGGTTTGAAAGACATGAGAATATGTATGTAAAACTAGAGAGAAAATTAATTAAAAGGGTTGTCTAAAATAAAAACATGAGGTTGGTATTTATAGGCAACATTTGAAATTCAAAGCTGTCCCCAATGGCTAGCTCCGTGCGACCCACATATCCACCATAGCCTGGATCAGTCTTTGGTTTTGGTGGATCCGTAGGTTGAGCTGGGACAGTTTTTGTCAATTTGTGATTAACCTCTTTCCAAAATCCCTAATTGTACTTAAATAATAGTTTAAGTACAAGCTTCTAGAAGGTTTACCATAAATGGCTAAACATGTTTGATTTGGTTAGATTATAAAAGATTTATTACTAAAAATGGTTAGATAAGGATATTTAGTTTTGTCCTATTCATAAATTATTTTGTCTTATTATTTAATATGATTAATTAGTAGTTAAACAAAAAATTACCTATTTAAGTAGAATAAAATACTTAATGACTCTAAAAAGTATTTTAAACATTCTCAATGGTTTGTTAAATAGGTTGATCATAATGCAACTTAACAAACATATTCGTACCTTTTGTTGAAGCATGAGTAGACTCGAGACGTCAAGAGGTGTTGATGAATGTATGAGTTGGTGAGTTGTGATCACGCGTAACTTGCACATTTTACGTTATGTATTACAAGTTACTTGTTTGTCATTAATAAAACTAAAGGACTTGTTTAGTTTAAATATCATAATATTTGCACTAACATTAACTTTTAACTTGGTTTGATCAGATATCTATTAGGTAGAATTCTAAAGATCAATATGAAACTGTGACGAATGTTTTTGGTTAAAGATGAGCATTTAGCCTGATGTTGACATGCAATAATTATTTCTAGCTTTAAGATTGTTCTTCACCCATGATCTTTAGAAGGGCACAAAAGTTCATAATCTATATGCACTTGTGCGTGATTTAATCTTGTGGATTCATAATTTTTATAATAATATTTTATATACGAAATTTTGACATAACTACAAGGAGAAATAAATCAGTAGCTTGGTCGATATATTATAGCAATGTACAGAAAAAGCTTAAAAACAATACCATTGTTGAATCTTATGAAAAAATAGAGATATGTCATAAGTTGTGTCTGAACCAAAATAGGCAGACACCATGCGTGCTTCATCGAATTTGTGTTTATAGGTTTACGCTCTATAGACCCGACACCATTAGATACTGTCGGTCTAACATGAGTTCGGCACGGCAACATGACATATGTGGTAACTCTTACTGGAAAGTGTAAAGTATATCTTCTAAAGTTTTTATAAGCTCAAACCTGGTGGTGGGAATATAAGAGTCATAGAAGAAACAAAACATGATTATGTGATCTTGTTGCTGATCATAAACTGACAAGTGCGATACATCCTCAAATGAACTCCTTCTTGGAGGGCTTTAGTGAATTGATACCGCGGGAACTAATCTCTATGTTTAATGATAAAGAACTCGAGCTGCTAATCAGTGGGCTTCCAGAAATCAATTGTGAGTTGGCTAATGATCACCTAAAACCTAATATTGTTTTTTGTATTTCAACTTCATTAATGCATTTATCTTTACAATGAATGATTTGCAGGCCAATAGTGATATAGTGGCTACATAGCAACTTCCAATGTCGTTACATGGTTTTTGGGAGGTTGTTTAAGATTTTAACAAGGAAGATACAACAAGGTTACTTCAATTTGTAACTGGTACATCAAAGGTATGTTTTACATAATACATAAAATCATAATGTTTGTTTCTTCATGTTTCCTTTCAACCTTAAAAAAATAAAATCAAAATTGGCATTACAATTTTGATTTCATTAAAGCAATGTGCCCTCAAATTATGATTCTCATCTAAAAAATCTCAAAACATGGATCTGTTGTGCATTAGGTTCCATTGGAAGGTTTCAAGGCATTGCAAGGTATATCAAGCCTATAGAGGTTTCAGATTCACAAAGCTTATGGATCTCCAAAAAGGCTGCCAACGGCTCATACCTGGTACGTTTTTTCAGTCGGCATATGAATAAAACATGGTATCAAATCAACAACACTGAAACCGATTATGTTTCAAATGAGGTAGGATATGTATTTCCATCATATGTTTGTTACAGTCTTGCTGTGGAAATGGTTATTTTAAAAGGTTGATGGCCTGTAGTAATTATTTGCAGAAAAGCAGTTTTAAAAATAAAGTTTGGTTTTGCAGAAAAGTGTTGAAATGCGCTAAAGGTAGGAAAACAAAAGATGGCAAACAAAAACTAAAATCCACAATCATGCTTCTACTATTTATAGCTTTTGGTGTAAATCACTAATGAATCGCATATCCAATCAACCACTAAGATTGTGCCTTTTGTCTGTTGATCGATAGGTTCAAGCAAGAAGAGGTAGTAGATAAAGTCTCTGATTTAATGTTATGAGGTATGGCTAACTGTCAAATATTATCTGTTGCTTGTATTTTGTGTTCCTTATTTCTATGTTGTGGGTGCTTAACTGATGGTTCTCTTTGACTACACAGAGAGTCAAATTCTAGTACGAGTGAGATGACTCTCGAGGAACGCAGATAGCATCAAAAGAATGAAGAAGTGTTACATGCTAGCAGTCTTAGTGTTCCATGGAGGTATGTCTCATTATACTATATACTTTCTATCTAAAATTTTGTATATTGTTATTTTTCATATCCATTCGATCTCAATTTAATCCTGATCTTTATCATCTTTATGTTTTTCCAGACTAGCACAGAATGCGAAAATGACTGTAGAAGAGCTTGATGATAATGAAAGGCGTGCCTTTTTTGTTTGGCGCCACAGTCTTGCAAGGTTGTACCTATTCCGGCTAAATTAGTTTTCGTTTATGGCACTTATTGTGTTTGACGACTTAGAGTTTGCAATTTTTTTTCATTTACTTTGCTAATTTGGGTTATATTTGTAAATTTAACTCAAACGGGTGAAGCTAAAAAACATGGCTAAATTGTAATGAGTCAAAAGTGATTGAAATGTATCTAAATGATTAACCTCTGCTTTATTATAAAAATCTGATTTAGAATTTAACAGTATACATTTTTAGTCATGTTTAATACATTAGTTTTCAATAAAACTTAAGGAAAGGATACCGTTGGACGGTTAGACTGCCACTTTTGTCATATTTGGGTATTAAGAATAGTGCTTAAGAGCCTGTTAGTGAAATATCTCAGGATCGATACATATGTGATTATGTGAACAATGATGTTCTTTCAAGCCATTAGTATCGGTGGTTGCTTATCTACATAAAAAGTAATAAAAAAGGATGGTCAATGTTTTTTTGTTTATGAACTCTTGGTAGCTGTTGTTGGTTAATGAATAGTTAAATACCATGGCTACTGAATTCTCATCACAGAAGTTTTATGTTGCAGACTCAAGGAAAATGATAGTCTTGTTCTTACACCATTCGAGAAGAATCTGGATATATGGAGACAACTTTGGAGGGTTGTTGGGTTTAGTGATTTGGTGAGTTTCTATATGTTCAGTTGGGTTCAATTTTAAGAGAGTTTAAACTTGGATGTCATATTGCACCATAATGTTTGTACCCTTCGTTATACATAATGATATAACATTGTAGAATATTTAGCTAAAGTACGGCTTCACTAAGGACTCCTCCTTAGGCCTATGTATAATTTTATCAAACCAACTGTTGTCTTACCTACTTTTGCTAGAATGGCACTAGCCTACAACTTACACATTTCATTTGTCACGTTCTCACACGAAAAGGTTTCAAAGTCTCTTGCATTATTAATTTAGTATATCGAACCATGATGTCATTTTACTAATAAGATACAAAGAACATCCATCTCAGATAGTAAGTATAGTACCTTGAGATTTATCTTTGTCAATATGATGTTGTCAAGTTACATAAAAATTGCAAGGCGACCTGGGAAAAACTTTTTAAATGATTTACGATAACAACATAATTTGAATCTCTAGCTACCACTTAGTGACTTGATGAGCCACGTGTACCTCCTCCACCTCATCTGTTGAGAAAAACATTCTGATATATTAGATATGAAGAAGGCAACTGCAATACTTTTTTCTGATACATAAGTCATCAAAAGAGGTACCTTCACTAGCTTTAAGTGAGGTAGATCATTGGTTGGTTGACCTATCATCCTTAAGAAGCAAAATTATAATATAGAGATGGTTAGTGAACCCTTAAGGCTTCTGTTTCTGATACATAAATATTTTATATTGTTCGTAATTCATTAATTGTTACTTAATTTATTCGTTGGATACTCATAAGACGCGTCCGCCTATATATATATATATGACGTGATCAAAATATTAAAATTTGATGCATAGTGTGTGTCTATATGCAACAAATGTGGATATGCGATTATTTCGACTCTAAAAATAAAACCTAAAAAATAATCCAAACACTCCTTTATTTACTTTTGCTCAATCAAATGTGTTGAAAAATATATATTTTGGCAACAATAATGAGTTCATCATGTATTCATGCAAAATCGTTTTTAGAACGTATTAACAATGCACAAAAACATTTTCATGATGTTCCTAGTCATGAGAAATTTTTCGAAAACGATTTGGGGATTTTTGTATGTTTCGAAATTTTCAAGCATTCACAATTATGCAGATCATACGTCTACGGGAAGAATAATAGTTATACATTGTATAATCCTAGTCTTAATTATACAAAAACACAAGAAAAATTTAAAATCCCTAATTTTTGATTTTGTGCAAAATCGATCCATAGACACAAAATTAAAAGAGGAATTGATGAAAATACTTTCAATTGTTGTTGTTAATGATGATTTTACTATTTTTCCTTTGTGAAATTGCCTTAAAATCGAGTTATAAGATTATATTTTGAGGTTTTGAGTGTTTTCTTTTCGTCACCTGTAGTGGCAGCACACAAAGGGGTGTTTGTTTTTGTGTTTTGTGAAAATAAAACATGGAATAGGGGTGTTTGGATGGTATAGGCGGGCGGTCTATTATCGAGTGGGGGCCGACTTTGAGAGCTATTGGACCAACCCAATTGATAAGGGGGCCGCGACCTGCTGGCCCATTTTTTGGGTTTTGGGCTTTAACGAATTTTGACAAATTTTGACGTTTTAATTTGCTTTTCGCGAATTAAAAATAGTTAAGCATTTCAGATGAAATATTTAAGTTGTCAGGATTTATCAGAATAAATTTAATAGTAACGAGACTATTAAAAAGAGAACGAGAAGTTTACAAAATTTGTTCCATCATTCCTAGACCTAGACGCATATAATTAAATGGTTCACGTTTAGTGAAGATGTCGGCGATGTTGTCTTTCAACGAAAATTTTTCGATGGAAATATTTCCTTTTTGGATGTTGTCGCGAAGGAAATGACGACGGATTTCAATGTGTTTTGTACGCGTGTGTTGCACGGGATTTTTGCTTAAGTCGATGACTCCTTTGTTATCGCACATAAGCGGAATATTGTCGAGGCGGATGTCATAGTCTATAAGAGCTTGTTTCATCCATAGTGCTTGTTGACATGCCTTTCCGGCGCTTACGTATTTGGCTTCGATAGTGGAGATAGCAAGAGTGGTTTGCTTCTTCGAAAACCAGGATGTAAAAAAACATCCCATAAACGTACAAATACCGCTAGTGATTTTTTGATCCACGTAATCTCCCGCATGATCAGAGTCGGCATATACTACAGTTTCTATACCGGACCCCTTAGGATACCATAATCCCAAGTGCGTAGTGCCTATAATGTATCGGAAGATACGCTTAACTGCTTCAAGATGAGAGGTTTTGGGATCCTCTTGGAAGCGTGCATAAAGACAGACACTAAACATGATATCGGGCCTACTTGCCGTTAGGTATAATAAACTACCTATCATGCCTCTATACTTAGTGTTGTCCACGAACTCACCTTCTTCATCTTTAATTAGTTTCATATCTACGTAAATGGGCGTTTTCATTGGTTTAGAATATCCAAATTTCTTAAGAATTTCTTTAATATATTTAGATTGATTAAAGAAGATACCATCTTCTAATTGTTTTATTAGTAAACCAAGGAAGAAGTTTAGTTCACCCATCATGCTTATTTCAAACTCATCGTGCGTGATTTTGGCGAAGTCATCACACAACTCTTGACAAGTTGAACCGAATATAATGTCTTTGACATATATTTGAACAATAATAAGATTTGAACCTCTCTTCTTTGTAAAAAGTGTGTTATCCACAATTCCTATGTTATATTCATGTTTAATAAGAAAAGCCTTTAACCTATCGTACCAAGCTTTAGGAGCTTGTTTAAGATAATACAAAGCTTTCTTAACTTTATAAACATGATTAGGTTTATCTAAATCAATGAATCCCAGAGGTTGTGCCATGTATACCTCCTCATTAATAAAACCATTTAGGAATTCACTGATAGGTCACATGAATCTTAAATCAATCATATCAACATGCAAGCTTAGAGAGAATGAGAGCAAATGAAGGGAAAATTCAAATATTATTTAGGAGGGAAATGAAAGTTGATTACAAGAGCATCACCCTCTAATGAAGATTAGAGGGCTGTTTATAGGCAATGGAAGGAAGGCTTCCCTTCCTTATTTTTCTATCTTGACAATACTAGTCCCTAGACTTTGGTTATTATGCTATTTCTTACTTAAAGCATAATAAACCTTATCACAAGCTATATTAAACTAAACAAAATAAAGTCTAATAATAAAACCACATAATCAAAACTTTTCATAAACCTAACAATCTCCCCCTAAGGGTCGATTATTCTGGGCATTATAATTCCCCCTTAAGTCTAGTGGTCTTCCATTCAACTACAACCCCATTCATCTCATTTGATCTCATACTTCAACCGAAACTTCAATCTCTTCTTCAAACAACTTAAGAAACTCAAGTTCATCATTTGTAAGTTTCTTTTTGCACATATCCATACTTACTTGAGCTCAAATTTTAGCTTATAGACTGAAAGAGCTTATGAGTAGCTTATGGCTATTTAGCTTAACAGTTTAAGGTAAAATAAGAGCTTATTTAGTTAACAAGAGAGCTTAAAAGAGATTAAAAACAACTGAATTCATTAATAGAAAACTTGATTACAATATTTAAAAGGAAATTACAAGATTTAAAGTAAAATTAAGCTAAAAATGAAATTAAGCTAAAATCTAACCTAAAAGCTACGTGTCTGTGTGTGAAGAGTGAGAGGCCTATTTATAGCCTGCCTTGGATCCTTCTAGCCTCTTGAGCCATTCCCCCGCTCCTTTAAATCACCACCTTTCATTTATCCAATCATTTGAGAATGATTTATAGCCGTTGGATCAATAACACACTCACACGGATTGCCAATCTGTAATTCTTTGATGTGACATCTTATGCTAGTTGTGTGAGTGTGTTTAGTGCAAAAACCCACACCCCTTATGCTTTCAGAATTGCTACGTGGCTTTGATCTTGAGAGGGGTTAAGAGATGCTTTGGAAAGACTTATTTGACCCTTGTCTTGTACTTGAGCTTACTTGAATAAACGTTCTTAGCCCTTAATTTGAGAAAGCCCTCTCGTTTTATCCATGGTAAATAGCGAAGAAGATGATGAACAGTAACTAGGGCTTTGGCGCGTTTTTTATAACTGAATGAGTAAAATTCAGTTGAATCTTTGCCCTATTGACAATACTAGCCCCTCTCATTTCTTTTCCCTTTTCTAGTTATAAATAACTTTTAAAAATTGTTAGTTTAGCCCTTGTGGTTTATTTAAAAGGGAAGTAGGCTAGTAACTTTCGCTTATGAAAGGGTTTTTAGGTCAAATGGATCCGGGTGAGGAATTTTAGGGTATTTCAGGCCCAATAAGGCTTTCCTGGGCCCAATAAGGGAGGAGGGGACATTTTTGGACTTTTGTAAGAGTTGAGGGACCAAAGTGAAATATTTTGAGGATTTATCCTTTTGTGTTTGACTTAGTTTGACCATCTTTGACTGACTTTGACTTTTCTTGGCTGATTTTGACTGAGGCTTGACTTTTCTGGCTTCGGCTTTATACTCTACTGATTCTCGTGTCCGTGCTTGCTCGTTTTTGACTGTTTTCTTGTGATTTTTGATTTATCCTCACATGCACACACAAAACACAAATACAAGCATATTTTTGCCATTTTTGGTCTGTTTTGGGTTTAATTGGGCCAATTTAGGTAAAAACGGATATGTGTATTTTACACATATCAAGCATCATCATGAGGATCATCCTGATCTCTTAGGCGAATGGCAGAAGGTCTACAAGCAGTATGTGGTACCTGTGTCTTCTCAAACTTCATCTGGAGAGCCAACCAGATTGCTATGTCTTGTTGTTGTAACAGAGGATCAACCTTCATAGCAAGGTACAATTGATGTTGTTGTTCTGGAATAGATGATGAGTGAACTTGTGCCGGATGAACATGAAGAATATAACCTGACATATAATTGCATACAGATGCATCAACTAAAGTAGGAATAGCATTGTCAAATGCATTTTGAATCTGTGATGATATTTGTGCCTGCATATGCCCACGTTCCTGCAAGATAGCTTTAGCAATTAATCTTTCCGTCTCTTCTTTAGTTGATTTTCTTTCCAGAATCAACCCTTCCGCTAGATACACAGGAACTTAATCACGAACTTGCACATGAACTTCCTTCTTAACTTGCTCTGTTACTTTTTCTTTCACCAATGAGGGTAGCGTTTCCATCATGACATCATGAAGATTATCAGCAAGTTGATCACTTGATGTCCGTGGCATGAACCTTTTCTTGAGATGTGCAAATAAGTAACCATATCGTCCTTGTAATTCATAAAGAAAGTCCTGTATCTTTTGAATCTATTTGGTTTTGACTTGATCAATGATAGAAGACGATTGATTTTTGTGAACTTTGGTGCAAATGAACCTGATGATGATGTAGGATAAGTAACCGTCAATTCCTGGAGTTTCTTGGTATCCGAAGATCCGAGAGTAGAGAGATTCCTAGGTGATCTAGTTGGTGAAGGAATTGGTGAAATCCTAGACTCCTCTACATTCTTTCCTTTCGCCCTTCTCCTTAGTTCAAACACTTCATCAGTTATTTCATCCTCTTCATCATTAACATTTACAGGTATAACAATATTTGGTTCCACCTCCGTGTCCTTTGTAGTCTCTTCCTCCTTTTCCTGATCAATCTCCACCTCTGGACTTTCCTTATCACTACTGGGCTCTATCCTAGTGCCAGGAATAAATGTGTCATCATGCCTAGTAGGTGAACTATCATCAACATTCTCAGACTCTTCAACAAGCTTCTCAATCTCCTCAGCTGCCAAGTGTTGAGCTACTAGTGCCACATTTTCTCTTGCTTCTTGTTCTTCACGACTCTTTTACTCAGCAAGACTTACTTGATTCATATCTTGTAGAATCATCTCATCAGCTTTTTTTGCTGTTGGCACTGGAGCAGGTGGTGTTAGACGTGCAGATTACCTTGATGGTAATCGAAAACGAATCACATTTGATCGTTTTGGAACACTTAACTCAGCTGTCTCCGTAGCAGGGTTAGGTAACCTAAGGGCGCTAAGTGTCGTATGCGTTCCCTGGGTAGACTCAGTCGGCTATGACTGAATCAGAGGAACATCTAGTCCAAACACCTCTGCATACATCTTATAATGATCCGTAAGCTTCATCTCTTCTGTAATCATCCATGGTGGTATTCGCATCCCAACCTTATTCTTGTTTCTCCCTGAATTGAAGATATTCTTTATATTATCATCATCTTGAAGATTGTGATAAGCATCTCTAGCACGTCTTGAAATGTCAGGAAATATAGTCATATAATGACTGATGATGATCTTTGTAAATCGTGGGTATGGGATCGAAGTGGCAGGATGATGAAGCGAATAGTAAATGCCTTCCCACATTAACTCTACATAATCCACATGAATGTTATTAACAAAGAAGTATAACATTTGCTTTATCTGCAACGGCGGTTGGTCTCATCCCGTAACACGTGTAGTCAAGCACTTGGAGAATATCTTTCATAACGTCTGCCAAGGCTGTAGAAGACCAGGTATCTTGAAATTAGACACAGTCTTGAGTTCCATTGAAAATCCCAACACTTGTTTGTAAAATGGAACCATATCAGAGAATGATGGTGGTGGCACAAACGAAGCATGATTGTTATCATTTGCTTGCGGAAGATGAAAGATTGTTCTGAAGTCATCCAGAGTAAGTGTAAGCTCTTTTCTATCCAGTAGGAACTTGAGACGATGCTTTGATCCGTCTTCTCTCAATGTATGCCAGAACTGTGCCATATAAATCCAAGGTACAGATGCTGATGCGGCAATGCTGAATCGTAACGGATGATTCGTAATAATATTCATCAGAATCTTGCTCTCTGATGGACATTGCACATTCTCCAAGTCAACCTTCTTATTTGCATCCATAATGTCATATCGCTTGTTTGGAGGACACAGTTCATCTTGATGAACATCAGCTGCTTGTTGTCGTTGTGCCATGATGATAACTGAATGAATACAATTGAGGTGTTAGGAAACAAATAATTCTTTTGACATTTTTGTCTTTTTCCTCTCTGTCTGTTTTATATGTTCTGGCAATTCTTTTTGAACATATTTTCGATCAGTTTGTTTCTCATGTGCTCGTTCTTGCTTTTTCTAGCACATGCCATACGCTTTATTCGAATTATTCTTTGATTTACCATTTGTGTGTGTTCTGGCATTTCTTTTTTGAACACACTTTTGATTTGTTATTTCGCGTATGGATTTAGCTTTCTCTTTCTGTTTTATAATATCCTCACCAAAAATTCTTTGTGACATGATACTCTCTCAAGAAGGATGAAGATTTCTCTTTTGATTTGAACCAAGACATAGTTATGAAAAATTCAAGAGAAAACCTTCAACTTCTTAAAATTGTTTTAAGAAAGAGTATCATTTTGACACAATAACAGATTTTGAGAACTTTTCAAAAATCATGTGACAAAATAATGTAATCACAAACCTACAACTGAATGGACACTAAGTCACTCACTCCTCATTCTGTTCATTGCAGAAAACGGTCGAAACCGGACATGACTTAGTCCACTTAAACAATTATGAATAGACATATATGATCCATAGCATAGAATTCATGAAAACTTGTATATTTGCCAAAATTATTTGTCAGATTTTGAGCACACTAGAAACTGATCGTTTTGTTTTTCACAGACATTCACACAAATAGCATTTCAATCATGAAGCAACAACATTAATACATATACAAAATACTTTCACAAAGCCACAAACAATTAAACTGATTTTCATCATTAACCTTTACTGAGTTTGACTTTTGTTGACTACCGATTTTGACCAGTTGACCTTACCGATTTTGACAATTAACCTGTGCACAAGAAAGTAAACTCGGTAAACTAACAGATTCGGTAATGTACTACCGAGTTTATTCAAAATTCAATCCTAACCATTTTATTAGCATTTTATGACCTTAAGACACTTTTTACACTAAATCTAATGCTAAAGATTATTCTGATGCTACAAAAACTCGGTAAGACACGTTTTACTCTAAACTCGGTAATCTAGCAAATTCAGTAAACTTCATTTTTACCGAGTTCAAACTCGGTAATTCCAAATTACTCAAAAAGGCCTAAAACATCTATATCTACTTACGTTTGAGTAAGAAGTGAAGGTACAAGCGTTGTAATGAACCTAGATATCAAAAATCAGACTTCTACTCAAATTCGGTAAACATGATTCGGTAAAAAAGAAAAGTAAAAATTGAAATGAACAACCTTTATATAGCCACCGAAAATAGTTTTGAAAATTGACATTTTTAGTCCCTGTACTTCACTTTTACCGAAAACTGTTGAAAAATTGTCACATTCAGTCCCTGTACTTGATATGTACCGATTTTTGTTTATGAATTTACACAAACTCCCCCTTAAACAATGAATTTTTTCAAACACTCCCCCTTGAAATGACAATTATGTTAAATGCATAGTCCGAAAATGAAAAATTGTTACTTTTTCAAATAAAACTCCCCCTTGAAAATATAACATTTCCAAATTTTATTATCAAAAAGATGTTTGTGAATGAAAATTGTAAAAACTCCCCCTTGGATCATGATTCCGTATTTTGCCATGTAAAAGATTTTAATAAGAAACTTGGAATCATGAAACAAAAGATTGTAATTCTTTTTAAATTATTATATATATATATATATATATATATATATATATATATATATATATATATTTTTTATTTATTTTTTTCATATAAAAATGTGACAAATATTTTTGTTATTTTTGAAAATTTTCAATTTTTTCTTTTGTTTTTAAAATATTTATTTACATGATTGTGATGTATGATCTTTTCACGAAGATGACTTTGTCAGACTTTCCAACTGAGTTGGAGTCATACATCTCATACCAATGCGATGAACTAGATACTCAAAGCGTTCTTTTGGAAGCGCCTTAGTAAATAGATCCGCTAATTGGTATTCTGTTCCGACAAAGTAAATTTCCACAGTACCCCTCTCAACGTGTTCTTTAATAAAATGATACCGGATGTCAATGTGCTTTGCCTTTGAATGTTGGACTGGATTATACGAAATAGCAATGGCACTCTTGGAATCACAATACATCAGAATTTGATTGTATTTAAATCCATAGTCAAGCAGTTGAGTACGCATCCATATCACTTGAGCACAGCATGCAGACAATGAAACATATTCAGCTTCTGCAGTAGACATCGCAGTACAATCTTGTTTCTTTGAACTCCAACTCACGAGCTTTCCACCTAAAAATTGCACTCCTCCTGATGTGCTTTTACAATTATCTTTACAACATGCATGGTCCGCATCTGAATATGCAATTACTTCAAAACCAGAATCCTTCGGATACCATAGTCCCATGTTATAGGAATGTCTTAGGTACCGGAAGATTCGTTTGACCTCTTTGAGGTGTTTGACCGTAGGTTGTGCTTGATAACGTGCACATACAAAAGTAGCAAAAGCTATGTCTGGTCGACTGGCTGTTAGATACATAAGCCCTCCTATCATACGACGATAATTCGTTTGATCAGTTGGAGTGCCTTGTAAATCAGCGTCCAGTCTCTCTGTTGCCATAGGTGTGCTCATGGAGACACATTCATCTAGACCATGTTTCTTTAACAACTCGATTGCATATTGTGACTGACTTATAAATATGCCACGGGGAGATTGATGAACTTGAAGTCCAAGAAAGAACTTTAGTTCACCCATCATTGACATTTCAAAATTGTTTTTCATTAAGTTTGCAAATCTTTTTGAAAAATCTGGATTTGTTGATCCAAAAATAATGTCATCTACATATACTTGAACAAGTAATATGTCTCCCCCGTGACGTCGAGTAAACAAAGTTGGGTCAATTATACCTTTATTGAACCCGTGTGCAATTAGAAAAGAAGAAAGTTTGTCATACCATGCACGAGGTGCTTGCTTAAGACCGTATAGAGCTTTTTTCAACCTGTAGACGTGATTTGGAAATTCAGGATCAATAAACCCTTCAGGTTGGCTGACATAAACTTCTTCTTTCAAAGGACCATTGAGAAAAGCCGTTTTGACATCCATTTGAAAGATAGTGATATTCCTATGAGCAGCAAAAGCAATGAACATCCGAACAGCCTCAAGACGAGCAACAGGAGCAAATGACTCCTCAAAATCAATGCCTTCTTCTTGCTTATAACCTTTAGCCACAAGACGAGATTTGTTCCGAACCACAATATTTTCTGCATCACACTTATTCTTCCAAAGCCATTTGAGAGCAATAACATTCTTTCCTCCTGGTCGTGGAACCAATTCCCAAACTTGAAGTCTTTCAAATTGATTCAACTCATCTTGCATAGACTCAATCCAACTATGATCGGCCATAGCTTCTTTGATGTTCTTTGGTTCAATAGTGCTGACGGTTAATGCATACATGCAAACCTCAGAATCGGTATGTAGCCGTTGACGAGTCATAACAGGTTTGGAAGGGTCACCAATGACTTGGTCTAGAGGATGATCTTTTGTCCAAATGTGAGTCGAGGGTTGTACTTGATGGAAATTCTGCACATTTGATGGTTCGAGATTCGTAGTAGATGACTCAATTTCCTCATGATTCAGAGAATCATATGGAACAAACTGTGTATTACCATCAAAGTCAGCAGAAGCTTCTTGATTGAATTCATCAGACTCTTGTAAAGCGATTGGAGAATTTTGTTCGTCAGATGTTGTGACAACATGAGGAGCCTCATGTGTGTCAACAATGATTGAAGATGTAGAAGGTGAGTCTTCTTGATCATGAGTTGGTTGTGCAGCGGAATTGATGGTAGTATCAGAAGATTTTTGCTCAAAATAATCTTCAAACATTGGACCGAACAAATTATCCAAATCCTCTTTTGAAGGAGTATTCATTAAGTCATCTGATGAATTTGGATTATTAAATCGTTGAAGATCGGGTTCTAAACAATCGTGTTCAGAAGCCATAGCTGTAAGCTCGTCAAACTTGACATGAATAGTCTCCATAATCCTTTTGGTGCGACGGTTATAGATTCGAAAACCTCTTGATGTTTCCGAATAACCAATAAAAACTCCAATGTCTGCTTTAGGTTTCATTTTCCCAAGATCATCACGGTCATTTGTCGGATAACACAATGAGCCAAACACATGAAAATACTCAACATTTGGCTTTCGTCCACGTAACAGCTCATAAGGTGTTTTATTGTGTCGTGTGTTGATGATTGACCGGTTTTGAGTAAAACATGCTGTAGCAACTGCTTCAGCCCAAAGAAATTCAGGTAACCTCGAAAAAATAAGCATTGTGCGAGCAGCCTCAACCAGAGTACGATTACGTCGTTCTACTACTCCATTTTGCTGAGGTGTGCGAGCAATTGAAAATTGTTGCATAATACCTAACTTTTCATAATAAGCTTTGAGAGTTGCATTCTTGAATTCAGTGCCATTATCAGTCCGAATCTTGCAAACTTTGGCTTTGTAATTCAATTGAGCTTGAGCAATGAATTTCTTGATGATCTCTGGAGTTTCGTCTTTCGAACGAAGAAAATAAACCCACGTGAATCTAGAAAAATCATCCACTATTACAAGAATATACTTCTTTCCATTGACCAAAGCTACTCTCATTGGACCGCACAAATCCATATGAAGTAATTCCAATTTGGAGTAATCACTTGGAATCACTTTAGGTGGATGAGAAGCTTTCTTGCTTTTTCCTCTTTCACAAGCAGAACAAAGATGATCTTTTCCATATTTGAACTTTGGTAAACCGTCAACCAAGTCATGTTTGGTAAGATCGTTTATGGTGCCAAAATTAAGATGTGACAGTCGTCAATGCCATAACCATGACTTTGTTGAAGTTGCTTTGGACATTAGACAAACGGGTGAAGAAGCAGCCATATCTGAGATGGAGATGGTATATAAATTCGAATCGCGTTCGCCTGTGAGCAAATCATCTCCTTCCAGATTTTGAACATAACATGTTTTAGAATGAAACGCTACTTCCAAATCTCCATCACAAAATTGTCCAACACTAAAGAGATTGTGTCCAAGACCTTCAACATAATATACATGACAAATAGTGATATTGCCATGTATATAATCACCATAGCCTGTAATATCTGCAAAATTGTCATTTCCAAAGCGGACGGTTCCCATGAACTTTTCAACAAAGTTTCTCAATAAAGCACGATCACCCATCATATGCTTTGAACAACCACTGTCAATAACCCATAGAACGATCTGAACTACCTGCAACACAAGAAGATGCAACACATGGACAACTGGGCAATTTGACTATCCATCTCTTAACTAAAACCAGTGGTTTCTTATTTGAAGGATTAGTATGAGCATGTGGATTTGTGTTAACAAGTGTCCACATAACATTTGGTTGTGATTCAAACTATTTTTGCCATAAACTACTTGTCCGAATCTTGTTTAGCATGAATGGCCTTAATGGTTTATCACTAATGTTACTTTTCTTTTTCTTAAACTCATAAGAAATCTTATCTCTAACTTTTGATGCACTTGCTTTATCAATCTTAGATTTGGAAGCTACAGAAGTAGGATCTAAAGTCTTAGATTGTGTCGCTTTCTCAGAAAACCTAGTCTTGGGAGCTACAAAAGTAGTTTTAGAAGATTTTGGTATCCTAGAATTAACAGAGAAGGTTCTACGAGCATACGAACGCACATTCAATTTATGCTTAGCAACACATTTATCATGACAAGAAAGAAGCACACTTTTCATACAAGAAACACATAACAAAGTTTTCGCTTTAGAAGTGTTTGCAGCAGCAACATCATTTACATTATCATTATTTGACACAACATTAGCAAATGTATTATCTGTTTGTTTGTTTTGCCTAACACAAACTGCTTCTTTCTTCGCTTCATTCTTAGATACATCTAAGACACTGGTCTTGACATGTGAATCTCTACTCTTTGGTCTCTTAACACTGGATGTAGCATTCATTCCTGTAGAAGATAACACATTCTTAGACTTGTTTATTTGTAATTCTTGTTGTGTGACAACTTTGTACATTCCAGGGCTAATGACATTTGTGTTTTGATGTGTCCCTGTTTGTTTGGTATGTGAAGTATGTAAAGTGACTGGTTTTGACTCAACATGGTTTTCTTTTGTTTTTAAAACAACCGTCTGCTTTTGAAAAACATTTTTATTTAAAGGTGTGACACAAAGAAAAGATTGAGAACCATGTTTCTTGTCAAACTTAGTGTTCACAGACTTACCATTTTCACCATTTTTCATTCTAGCTTTCAACTCAGATATGGTAATTAAAAGATTCTGATTCTCAGCATGAATAGCACCATATGCATAAGTTTTCTCAGAGACATGAGCAATTAACTCACCCATTTTATTTTGAGTTTGAGACCGTGTCTTTTTTATTGATCCGAAAAGCTTTTTATATTCCATTTTGGCATTATCTCGTTTTTTTTATCAAAGATTGTACGTTAAAATCCAAAGACACGTTCTCATCCTCAAGTTTCTGTATTCTAGAAATCTAAGAGAAATCAAGAGGTTTTGAGTTTTTATT
>BQNB010011614.1:0-80961 GCA_026074375.1 Tanacetum coccineum
TATTAATTTAGTGACCGAGACCTAATATAATTATGAACGAACTTCCATTGTTCGACTCAATATTTTGAGGCTAACACTTGGATATTTTTGGACAAATTATGGTCCAATGGACATTATATTATGTATGACATATGATATAAAGACTTGTAAAGAAGTTGTAGTAATTTACTTGGTTGAAAAGTATATAAAACAAGTTATATAAATAAGTATACACATGGATTTTAAAAAGGGTTATTTGGATTCGAATCCAATACAGTGGGTTTTATGTTTTTTAAAGATAGAACACCTCGTGACGATTCCCGAGCATATAAGGAACTTGAAAAACCGATCTATAACGAAAAAGATACGGCAAATATACGTTTTACGTTAATACCGGGTTTTATAAAATAAATTTTATAAAAAGTTACTGTTCATCAGGGACATTTATTTATAATAACATCACTAATATGATAGAACTTTTAAAAACGAAGACGTACTCGAAAGAATCGCTAAAAACGGAGCAATAACGAATAAGATATGACGTTTACGAGTTTACGATAACTAAAAACTATAAAAATAAATTTATAAACGGGTGTGAACAGTAAAAGTTACTGTTCAACAGCGGGTCCAAATTACGAAAATGTCAAATTTTGATAACTCGTCTTAATACGAAAGCATGGGCACACGAAACGTCAAAATCGAGCTTAAAACACGAAAGTTATGTCGTTTTTACTAAAGAGGCAATTATAAACGTTTTAACTTTATAAAAGCGATTTATCTAAAACGATTAGATGTTGTATGTAGCTCTATAAATTATATATGGTTAGTAGTTATTTGAAAATGCGTTATGTTAATACAGACTAGTTTAATAGGTTGCATTCGTTTGATACACGTGATCGATTTGCTTACTATGTGATCTATTTGGTTTTTGGAACTCATGGTGAGTTCATAGCCCCATGTTTTAAAACTGATTTGATTTATAAGTTTTCGGCGGGTGAGAAACAAGCGATGGTTATATTACTTTGACACAAGTGGTATATTGAATATTATGATTAGTGTTGCCTATGTAGTCCGATTAACCCAAGTTTGTGCCATTATCATGAATGTGTTTAATATATCTGAGAAGGGTCGCTATGGATCGGATTGTCAGGTATGGTTGTTTGGTGTTTTGTTTTAGTAGCGCGAATGTTTATGATAGATCTATTTGTGTATTGACATCCCCGTTCGGGTGAGTCATGCTCACTGTGACGGTTATCGCCGGTACCCGGAGACGTATACGATATACAATGTCGGACTGGGATGATTGCGGGTTAGAAATCCATATAGGGGCATTATAGGTAATTTTACATTGAATATGTATGTCGGAGCCTTCAGTGCTGTGTCATGAGCTTAGGGACAAACGTAATTGCTTTATTTTGTGATGTCTGATCTGTTGCATTATCTACAAATGGGTCGATATTGTCGCGTCCTGCAGTATCGATTTATTAAACCTATGAAAATTCACAACATTATTGTTGAGTTTTAAAGCATTGATTTTTAGGAGGTCAATAGGCACGATTGGTTGTGGGATTAATTGGTGATTATATGTTTCGGGATATCATGCTAAAGATTTGGTTTGCATACTGTTTTTGGGGAATATGTGTTATGAATAGTATCTTGGTACTATTAATGTAGAACAAGTTAGTTCGGGCTAGATCTTTTTTGTAAAGATATTTTTAAAATCCAATGTATCCATTTTTACGACTTTTAATGGTCGTTCTATATATATCTTGTGTTGTTGATCTATGAAGTAACACGCCCCCTAACTCATATTCCGCTGCGAGCTATTTTGGGGGTGTTACATAGTTCAGGTTTGGTTTTCTTTTAGTCCAGAGTTCATAAAGGGTTATCTTGTTCCTTTTATTAGAAACCCTATTTGCAACTTTGGTTTACCTATGAAAGAAAAACTTAGAAAATATTAAAAAATAACCCACGGGTAATTACTTGTGCCGCCGCATTAAACATGTGCTTTAACATTAGCGAGGTGGAACTACTTATCAAAAAGAAGATTTGCATCAAGGAAACGTCCTCTTTGAAAGAGATGCAAAAAAAACTATTTCAACAAATGTTTTAAAGATTTATTTGATGTTTATTATAATAAATATAGGGCAGCAAATGTTACAACGAGTTCGGATTCTTCATCGTATTCTACAAAAACTACCTTGGATCGGCAAATGGTCTTATTTTATAGTTTAAGACAAGAAAGCACTAAACGGGCTAGGATTGACCAATCATCGACTAACGAATTTGGGAGATATATTGGAATCGACTGGATAAACACTATGGGACCTGAAGAATTCACACAATTTGATATTTTGGCTCGGTGGAAAGGAAGGGAATATTAATTTCCCGTTCTAGCCGCCATGGCCAGGGATTTACTAAGTGTACAAGCTTCTACGGTTGCTTCGGAATCTGATTTTTCTAGTAGTGGAAGGGTATTATCGATACGAAGAACAAGACTCACACCGACATCTTTGAAGATGTGTATTTGCTTGAAGGATCACTTAGATGTGGCCGAACGTATACAACACATTTTAAGTCTTGAAGACGGGCTAGAGTAGGAAGAACAATTACACGATGTCGAGGTGGAAACGGGTAATGCATTCGCACTTTTTGATGAAGAAATCGCTCTAGATGAAGCTACTAGCGAGGCTAGGTCCTCTGAAGCCGGAGAAGAAGAAGATGTCAATCTCGAACAAGCTCTTAATTAAGATATCACTTTCCGATGAATAAATCAAGCAAATGTATTAGCTTTGTGTTTCAAGTACGTTATGTTTGATGTATTGTGAGTTTATTAAATAAAAGGTGAAGTTTAATGAGTTTATTGTGTATAAAACGCGAAATCGACAGGAAAAAAAAACCCAAAATTGCTGCTGCCATTAAATAATGAGTTTAATGAGTTTATTGTGTATCCGTCGCTTTTATGCTATAGTTACTGAACCTTGACACTCAAAATACCGTTTTAGTAATAAAAAGAAGGGAGAATTACATATATATCCTTATTTTGCAAAGAAATTACATATATATCCAAACAAACTTGAAAATTACATATATGTCCATCTTTTGCTTCAAAATTACATATATATCCCTCTTTTTAAAAAAATTCGTGAAAAATTCTAAAAAAATTCCAAAAGATCGTGTATGTTAGTGCATAAAAAAGTTGTGAAGGAAGTTTTTCTAAAAGTGGATAGTTTTGCCGAAACAAATTGTTAAAAAAATGTTTGTGCATTAAATCACTTTTTTGTGCATTAAAAATTCGTTTCGTACCAAACTTCTTTTTATTTTTTTCATCGAAATATTATTGCGCATCATAGTATATAACAAGTATAAAATTTTGTGAATCAATAAAATTTTTGTAAAGGAAGTTTTTCTAATTTTGAGTTTTTATATTTTTTAATGCACACAAAACGAAATTTTGATGCACAAAAATTTATTAATGCCTAAAATTTTCAACTTGTTATAGTATGATGTGCAATAAAATTTTGATGTAAAAGTCAAAAGAAGGTAGGTACAAAAACGATTTTTTGATGCACACAAAAAAAGATTTAATGCACAAACTTTTTTTTCATAATATTTTTCGGCAAAACTATCCACTTTTAGGAAAACTTCTTTCACAACTTTTTTATGCACCAACATACACGATACTATGAAGTTTTTTTAGAAATTTTCGAGAATTTTTAAAAAAAGAGGGATATATACGTAATTTTGAAACAAAATGAGAGATATATATGTAAAAATTAAGTTAGTTTGGATATATATGTAATTTCTCTACAAATTAGGGATATATATGTAATTCCCCTAAAAAGAAAACGGACACGTGGAGCAAATTTAATATCCCTTAAAATTATAGGAGGAGGGCGGGAACTAAGAGTATGCTCTCCAAATATCATCCTTCCTTCCCGAATTTCATTTATCGCACACTTAAAGAAATGAAATCAGTAGTCTCGTAATTCGATTCGATTTTTAATTAGGGTTTGAAAGAAGAAGAGAATTATAAAAAAAATTCACGACACCCAACTTCTTCTGAGCTTATTCATTAGGTTCGTCTCGTGATCGATTTTTTATTATATATTTGTCGTATTATTCATCTGAGCTTATTTGGTACTTAATAATTAATCTATGTCCTATATTTACTTGTTTGTTGTTACTACTAACGGCGTGTTTGTTTCTGCGGCTTATTTCGAAACTTATTCTGCTTATTAGGTACTTAATAAGTCCCAAATTCACTTGTTTGTTAGTACTATTGGCGTGTTTGTTTTAACTGTTTTCGGCGGCTTATTTCACTAAATATGATGATACACTCACTACTTAATAATTAATCTACGTCCCATACATATTTCACTTGTTCTTATTTCGAAACTTATTCTGCTCATTTCAATATATATATATATATATATATATATATATATATATATAGGGATGAGTTCTAGGGAAAACCATATTTTGCTAGAAAACTCAGAAAATCAAACAGATGCCCTAAAAAAACCAAACAGATGCCCTAATTTTTTCAGACTAAAAATTGGATTTTCAGGCAAATATGGCCTCGATATAATGGCCTCGATATAATGTATGTATGTATGGATGTATGTATGTATGTACAACTAGTAGTGCTTGTAGGCTATCTTATAATTGTCATCTTAATTGATGCAGATTTATTTATGTGATTCATTGTACGTAAATGTGTTTTTGATGGAGACTTAGTGTCATTTTATTGATAGATTGTGATGTGATGGTGTTTTCGGTCAAATAATATATACTTGCTACTGTAATAGTTATGGGTTACATGTTTTCATACAACCGACCAATCTACATACACACGTACTCCTACTGGCCGGGAATGTTACCTGTTTGTAGGTGTTGAAAAACTCATCTAGTGTGTGTGTCTGTGTGTGTGTCTCTCTGTCATTCATCATATATATACATATATATATATATGCTAGAGCCCGGCTAGAACTGATTTTGGGTACTTAATTACTTGCGGATGGATTATTTATTTGAATTCTAACCATAACCAACAACCGGCCTCTTGTTTCAGTGATGGAAGTTAACGAGGACGTCATGCGTCATGGGTTTGAGATCTTCAAACCGCCAGGCCTGCGAAGAGATGCTTCTTATGACCAGTATCATCAATTTTATTCCTATATGATGGATTATGATAGAGGAGGGTCTGTCTTCTATACACTGTGTGACGAAGGTCATGTTTCTTGAATTTAACTTCATTCATTCGAGAACCTAGCTAGCTAGTGGATTATTTATTGATTTAAACTAACTTACTAAAAACGATCAACTCTTTCTTTCTTTCTTTCAGATGTAGACCCTGAGGAAACGGTTTTGCTTAGAGGAGTAAGTCTCTCCAAATCTTCACACAACTGTTTGGTGAGAAGTTTTTATGAGGTTGCTGAATACAACTCCTGGGTGCTTAGTGGTCGGTTTCAAAAGGCTGAAGATTTGCACGGGCAAGGTATTAATGTTGTTAATTCATTCCATTTAGATTATTGCATCCGAAAGTTTGATTTGGGGAAATGAGATTACTATTCTTGTTAAATATATATATATATATATATATATATATATATATATATATATATATATATATATATATATATATATATATATATAAAGGATCTTGGTCCTAATTTTTTACTAGGATGAGTAGTAGATAGTATTTTCATTTCTGGTACGTGCTGGATCTAACGCTCAATCTTGCTAACAAGTCGGTCTAAGAAAGAAAAAGAGAAAAAAAAAAAAAAACACCACCAAGATGTGATAGGTCCTGACATTGAATAATTCTTATTCTTTAGTATTATATAGTGAGTACTAGTAGTATAATACTATAAATTTTCTTCCAGATCGGGAGTTTGTGGAATACCGTGGCGTGCGGCTAAGGAAATACCAACTGGATGAAATCGAAAGACAATATCGTGGAAACCTGGCGATTCGTTTCAAGAAATTCGTCTTAGGCCCTGTCCGCCTTGACCGGCGCTATACAAATGGTTCGTCACTGTATGTTCGAATCTATCCGGAAGACTATGTAACAAAAATGAGCCAGCTAGTAGCAGAACTTCAGAGTCAGAGTTGTTTCAATGCAAAAACTGAAGTGAAATACAGCACCGACCGTGTATATGCTCTCGACCTGCTGAAACAATTCCTAGAAAGTTACTGGAACGTAATCAGCGATAGGGCAAAGGACGCTCTAAGAAAGTGTATAGTCGATATTTTCACAGGAGAAGAAGAAGTTGCTCGTCTCCAAGTTTATGAAGCTGCATATGCATTGATGGAAAGGATTTCACTGATTGATAATTCGGAGATGTGGATTCCCTTGGAAGATATGCTTAGAAACGTGGCCAGACCAAGCGTGCAGATTATTGGGTTTCTCCTCTTGAATCATAGACCACTTTCAGAGGAAAATGGGCAGCTGCTTCAGGGAATCATTCGCGAAGTACTTGAAGTGGGACTAATCGAGGGACCTCCAAAGCTGAGAACAGCTATAATTGAAGCAGCAGTGAAATATTTCGGGTATATGGAGGATGCATTGGCACCTAGGCTTCTTCAAGCGGTTTATCGAAACTTTGCACAAGAAGATACGGAAGCCGTGTTATCTGTGGGTTTCATTGAGGACTTGGTGAACGGGGAAGCTGCATCTAGTAGGAATGTTTTCTCATCAAACCCTTTTTTAGATGCCACTGTAAACTCTATTCTTCCCCTTGCAAGGTCGAAACAAGATCGACACAAAGTGATGAGAAGGCGTGCTTACAACATTGTTAAGGTGATAGCCATCATTTCGCTAGACGCCAATGATACTTATTTCTTCAGTGAAGTGATGGAGCGATACAGGGACATGATGAATTATTACAATGTTGACTGGACGTGGGACATGAGTCTGACTTTGAGCCCAACCGCTGGGCCTGAATCTGACTATGCTATGGGAAAACGTTATGCGTGTGGGTTAATTCAGCATATTAATCATGAGAGACCCTCTTCCTTTGGCGTAATTGAAGAGGTCCTGCTGAACAAAGTCGAGGACTGGATAACGCGTAGTTCATATAGGGATCAATTTGTTGCCGTTGAAGTTTGTGCTATGTTGAACCCAAGGGTAAATATTATCAGTCCCTTTTAACTCTTATTATTACGTAGATAAGTTTCTTAAACTTAAAAGTATGTTTTTTTTTACAGTTAACGCAGGTCCAGTGCCCGGAATCTTGTAATGTGTGCCCTATTGCACGCAGACTCTCGGTGGTAACCAAAGCTTTGAACCAAAAGAACAGCAGAGTTCAGTGGGCTGGGGCCATGTACCTGAAGGATCTAATGGGACTAATCGGTTCAGACTTTCACAACTTGAAAGACAGTTTCAGGACACTTTTATCAAATCTGAATACCAACTCTGTAACTGCTCTAGTTAAAGTGAGTAAATTAGTATAATTCCTATTTCTAATATAAGTACTATATTGGAAAAAGTTATAAAGGAAAATACACTTTGACTGTTGTTGCAGGAAAGTGCTTATTCAGCTCTGGAAGCTCTTGACGCACTGGAGTGACAAGTAAAAGGTATGTAATAGTAGCTGGTTATTTTGACATGCACATTGATAGTCCTACGTAGCTCAAACAAGACCAGACCACTACGTGCTAATTAAAATGACTTGCATTTGAGTACTTGTTGAGTCGTTTATAAAACCATAACCCTAACTTTTCACACAAGAATCTATCTTTGACACTAGTTACCAAAAATGCCTTTTATTTGCGGGTGTTCAAGTAAGTGTGACCATTGTCACTGTCATCCAACATCTGTTGCAGCAAAAGAAAACAGCTTGTCTGTCAACGAAATAGAATATTTTACTACTACTTGTCTTCACTATATATAGTGGAGTAGTATTTCATTTTTATCTAACATGTACACATATATAGTAGCGGAGTAGTAGTATGCTCTGTTTTTAACATTGTCATGCATGTGTAAAGTACTGGTGCGCCTTATCTAAACTAATGTAGTTGGGAGTGTTGTTTTAGTACTATTGGTATGGCACACTATAAATCTATAATACTGCTGCTATCATTCTAGCAGTATCGTATGACCACATTCGGGTGGCTTGTTTCAGATAGAATGATCACCTCATTGATGTCAATCTGGTTTTCATCAATTGACTTCGACTTTTTGATGGCGGCAGCTCTTTTATCTTCCAATGTACCTTATAAACTGTACCATAGCCTCCTTCACCTATGATATTGCTTTTGTGAAAGTTATCGGCTGCTTTTTCAAGAACTAGCGCTGAAAATATCTTGGCCGCGTGGTCGTTTGATTGTTTTGTTTCAAAGAGAAGTCTCTGTAGAATTAGGCCGCCATTTTTCTTGAAAAACATCTCCCTACTCTTAATAATAGTACGTTGTTTGAGTCCAGAATATAGAATAAGTGTGAACACAAGTGAAGCTGCGATGCCCATGCTAATTCCTGCGTATTAACATAATTCGATAGTAGGGTAAATCCGTAAATTTGCTAAATCAGTAGAAGTTATTTAAGCTCATCATACTCCAACTAGCTATGTATATCAGCTTGTACACATGACATGAACCCTAGGTGAGTCTGACCCTTTGTATAACTTATTGGATCGTACCTGAGTCTAATTAAGACTTAAGTTTACGTACACACACACACACGTACCGGCCTAAAAGCCTTGCGATTACAAGTAAAGCCAATTCCATGCCATCAGGTTTTCCTATAATTGTACGTACCCTGGTATTGAATCTTGGAACTGTTACCACCATCTGGTGGCAGGCTTGTAAACGCTATGGCATTTGAGCATCCGGTCCCATTCCGCAAACCATCACCCTGCTGTCCAGAGGGGCATGAACAATTGTAGCCCCCCTTCGTGTTAACACAGTTATATTTGCATTCATTTTGTCCTGAACACTCGTTGATATCTGAAAAGTTTCACAAAACTTCTTAACAGATTTGCTATGTTGTAGGTATTCTACTGTTTAAAAACCCCGATAAATAAACAAAGAATTTGCTACCTTGTATGCGTTCCCCTTGTACCCTTGAGCACATTGACAACGATACCCCTGGTTCTTTCTCTTGGATCCATTGAGAATGTTGATGCATACACTATTCTCTTGACAAAAATAACTATTATTCGTCTTCTTAGCTTTTTCACAACTTATATTATCCCCGACCCACCATTCAAGAACAGCAGGATAAGTTTCTTACACGCATGGTATCAAAATCCCTTTTAGTAAACTTGTACCGATCTTTCTCAACAACAAATCCATACGTGCAGTTATTAAAACCCCATTTCCCAACTTTATTGGTGTTGCTACTTGTATGAATCCTGAAAGTATTCTCATTCTAAAAGGAATCATAGCTTGGCTGTCTGCAACCCATCCCAAAACATGCACCGTTATGCAGGTTCCTGCAGTTAGTCATTTATGAACATCCTGTTATGTAATCTTGACTGGTCAATGTCTTTATGTCAGCTCCAGCATCACATCCAATAGAACTATTACACATGCATATTGTTATGTAATTTTGGGTTCATATTGAGCTGACTTGTAAATTTGCATATTTTCATTTTCAGGTATGAACGAAACCAACTTGCTCGGTTGGTACGGTGCTGTAAATGATGATTTTGAGTAAAGAGGCTGTTGGTTAGTGATAAAATACGTCTTATAGTTAGCAAATTCAACACTCCCCCTTTAAAAGTGCGTACATATTATGATGTGGAAGGAGATAACACGTACCTCCTCAAGTTAGACTTGTAACTACTGCCTTCAGATTTGATTGCTTGGCACTCGATCGTTTTCGTATATTCACTGCTTTCAAACTATAAAGTTTTACAGGATATAATGCAACTTAAAAAATGTTTCATGTTTTGCGTCACTATTAGTTTTTCATCTTTCTTCTTCTTCTTAGCACATATTTTTAGCAGTAGATAAACGTTTGAACTAAAGATTTGTCTTGTCTGTGTGGTTTTGTTACCGAGTGTGCTTAACTAACTGGTTCTTACATGAGCTGCCGCCTTAGCTAGGAGCCTAGTCTTGTTTGTGTTGTAAGTATCGGTCATGGCGGCCGATATGTCTGTTGGCGGGCGGTCCACCGATTGTTCACATGCCAACTCTTAATTACTTGTGTGTGTGTGTTAGGGGTGAGCATCGGGTCCCGACTAAAACCGAAACCGACCCGAAACCGATTAATGGATTTTTGCAAACCGAGAACCGAACCGATTGAACCCTATATAAACCGAAACCGAACCGAATAAACTCGGTTCGGCTCGGTTCGATTCGGTTTAGTAGTTCGAACCGACTAAATGTCGGGTTTGAGCCGAACCGAACCGAATAAAGCTCGGTTCGGCTCGGTTTGTCGGGTCGGGTCGGTTTTCGGTTCACTTTGTCAACTTCTATTTTTCATCAATATATGCATGTTTTCTCTAAATTATATTATTCGTTATATATTAATCACATTCTATAGGAATGTTTAAATAGTTATGCAACTAAGTGCCAGTAGCAAGTGTTAATGAGAATTGATTTAAAGATAGACCCAATACTGACATGTTACGTGGTTGATTAAGGAATTCGTCAACTCATAGAACTAAAGCTCGAGTTTGACTCGTTATGTGTTCCGAGCTAGTTTATTGAGTTCGGGATCGACTCGAGCGAGTCAAACTCAAGCTAGTTTATTCAGCCCTAGCCTAAGGCTAGTTGTTTGTTTAGACCCTAGGTGTCGGGCCTAAATAACTGTTCGGACCTGAACTTCAGTGTATATAACCAATTGGGTCATGTTAGGCTACTTTATTTATAGGCGAATCATTATTTTAGATCTGTTTTGTTTTGAGCTCAGGCCCGCTTGCTTGTGGGCCCATGAGTTATGTCTTGTGATGGTCCAAAGATAGTTTCCTCATTATCAATATTATCAATAGAGATGTCAAAAACCACTATTCATGTTAACAACTGTTCATTGCTCAATCCATACATTTTAATCCAACCCATTTTTCCCAGCCCACTAGATTAACCCATCACCAATTTGTAAAATATCTTTAGACGTCCTTTGCCTTTCGTGCATTTCTTTTTTGTCTTTTCCCTTTCACCTTCTAGATCCTTTGCACAAGCCAACGTCGCATCACTTTCAGCAACAAGCTTCGTCGATCAAACCTATAGCAGGGTATACCGCTTTTATTCTGGTGATGGGTTCCTTCTTAATTGCTTACTTATTGTTTTCCTTTTATTTAATATTTTAGGGTTGTAAAGTTGTTAATCTATGACGCATATCCATGCAACTTAGTTCCATGTCTGCAGCCTAAGTACTTATGCCTCATATAATTTGCTTATCATATGGATATTGCTATTTGCTATGTTATTCCTTTTAATTAATTTATTTCCCGCCTCCCCCTTTTGGTGATTAACAAGCCTTAAGTTTAAACTGATTTACTATATGCTTATTACTTTAGACTTCATCCTTTTGCATCATAATATAGCCAGTATGCCAAAGACTATAGGCTAAATCCACTTGCACATAACAGTTGGCGTATATATAGATATATACAGTTGCGTATTAGGTGTACCGATTAGCAATGAAAACTAAGAGTAGGCCACTTAAAAGGAAATCAATTGGTGATTCATCAATGGAATCCGTCGGAAAAGACACTGCGAAAAAACCCTGTGCACGATTCCGTAGAACATTGTCGAATATCAACAACCCATTCAGCAATGATTCTAGCATTCAACTATCGGCACCGGAAAATACATCAGTTAAAAATCACGACTATAAGTCTTATGCATCAGCAAATGCTGACAGTGGTATAAACAAATTTGATCCGGTTGGCGTTGACAATTACCGAAATCAGAAACACTTGGAAAAGGAACATGTTATTGACAAAGTTGATGGGACAAATGTTGGTGTACGCATGGGAAATACTATAGCCAAAGCTATTGCATGTAAGTTTTGCTATTGTCATATCATTAAATTTAGCAACAATCATGTTCATGTTGTGGTAACATTTGCATTTTGCATTTTACAGTATCAGAAGATTTTCCTACAGAATGTGACAAAAGAGGTAACAATATGTTTAAAACAGAAATAATGTTGATTACTTAAGTGTTATGCCTAATACTCACATTTTACAATGACAGGAGATCTTCCAATACAATGTCATAAACAAGGCAATGGTAGCTTGCAAATTACAGGAGCAAATGTTGATATTATTGACCCTTACCGTCTGCAAATGGATGAGATATTAGGTATGTAAGAATGACAGATGAAAAATCCAATGATCAATAAATAGTTGTCCTTATTAATGCCATGTGATAACAAAAAATTGTTTGTTTTATATAGCAATGGGACAATGCAAAAGTCCAAAAAGAAAAAGGCAAGTTGCTACAGGGTGGTATGCATAAAAAAGAATAGCTAATGGCCAACAGCGTACGTCATTTTATAACTGACTAATTATTTTATACTGGGAAAAAATTGTTACATTGATATTGAGTTAGTGTTTTCTTTCACAGAAATGATATATGAAAATAAACATCCACAAAGACGGCAACTATCTAAAGATGAAGCTGAGAGTTCATGTAGTAACAATGAGGATACGGCTGCAACTATTTGCACTACCAATCATATGTCGCACGCGCCAACCAGCAATGATAAGCACAAATGCCTGCGCATAAGGCAACGGCCAAAGATACACAATTCTGAATCCAACTATCTTCATTATAGAAGGAAAATGAAATGGCGTAAGTACCATATTTCTATGTTTATATGCTATTTACTTATGATAATGATAAATCAGTTACTGACATTCACTTTATTATAAACGTAGGTAATCGACATAGGAACAACCCATACCTAGATCCTATCGGAACACAATATTTGGGTCAAGAATCAATTTCAGCATCAAATAGTAAGAATCCATTGAAATTTGATTTACAACTTTGTCCTAAAAAGAAAAGAACTAAAAAAAATTACCAATAACATTGTATATATACTTCTGTTTCACAGGGATACCGGTACAATATAATTATTTGGGTCAGTGTACATGCGTATGCCGGCACTGTGGGGCTATGTTTTGGGAATGTGAAAAACTTGCTTCTGCATCACATACTTCCCAGTTTGCTTACAACAAATGCTGCTATGGTGGCCGTGTCGTGTTACGACCTCCCCCAGAATACCCGCAGTACATAAAACAATTGTATGAAAATGCACACTTCATGGACAATATACGTGCATACAATCAAATGTTCAGCATGACATCACTTGGAGCTAATGTTGACAAGTCAATAAACAATGGCAGAGGCCCATATGTTTTTAGAATATCAGGTCAGCTTTACCATTGGATTGGCTCGCTATGCCCAGAAGAAGGCCAATCGCCAA
The DNA here is from genome assembly GCA_026074375.1 of Tanacetum coccineum. Classification (NCBI taxonomy): domain Eukaryota; kingdom Viridiplantae; phylum Streptophyta; class Magnoliopsida; order Asterales; family Asteraceae; genus Tanacetum; species Tanacetum coccineum. The sequence continues at coordinate 13,367 of BQNB010011614.1, forward strand.
GGTTTTTGCAGCTTTACATATATGATACAACAAACGAAGTAAAGAATCGTTTGTCCCATTTTAGTGATGAGCACCAAGCAGAATTAAAAGAGGAAATTGTTGAAGGGTTGATAGAATTTTTGGATAAACACAATGCGTTAGTTCAACTGTTTTGGACTGCACGCAATAAACACATGGATGCTGATATACCAGAATTTAAAGTTCGCCTTTACAATGTTATTGGAACACGCCACTATGAGTTGCCAACTTCTGAAACGATTGGTGCAATAGTTTTCGCTGATTCCTCTGCTATCGAAAATGAATTTGATCTGATCATTGAGGAACATTCACGATTTCCTCAACGAGTTAGCAAATTGCACCCATGCTACATGTCCCTTCAATTTCCATTGTTGTTTGTCTATGGTGAAGATGGTTACCAAAGGGATATGAAATTAGCGAATATTACAGGCCAATCTACAAAATCCGATAAGCGAATGACGATGAATATGTATTATTCATACCAAATACATTCACGGCTAAATCAGTATAATCTACTACATCGAGGTGGCAAGTTATTTCAACAATATGTAGTTACTGCATACTGTGCCATTGAACAAAGCAGACTTGATTACATTCGGCAAAAACAAGATGATATAAGAAGCGAATATCTTTCTGGTATATATGATGCTATTCTACGGGGTGATCGCGATGGTAGTGACCTTGGCTTACGCACTGTACTTACGGCCTCTTTTACAGGCAGTCCGCGCTACATGTATGCTCATTACCTTAATGCACTCGTAATTTGCCGAGTACATGGGAGCCCGGCCTTTTTTATCACATTCACATGCAACATAAAGTGGCCCAAAATTGAAGAATTTATGATGGCATTCACACAGCTAACAGTCACCGATAGAGCAGATATAATAGACCGTGTTTTCGAAAAGAAAGTACGAGATTACATTGACTTTGTCCGGGATTCCAATACTTTCGGCACTGTAGTAGGAGGTATGTAAACATAAATAAAATAGACAAACACTGATACATTGCCCTTTGTTTTATTGCATATAGTAATGATAAAAAAACACTAATATTTTCTTTTTTTATATCGTGTACAGTCCTATACACAATAGAATTCCAAAAACGTGGACTCCCACATTGCCACTCATTACTGTGGATAGATGGTGACTCAAAAGTGCAGCAAGATATTGATGTCGACAAATACATATGTGCAGAATTACCAGATCCAGCAATAGATCCAAACACCTACGTAGTTATTTCTGAATTGATGATACATGGGCCGTGTGGATCTGCAAACCCAATTGCAACATGTATGAAGGACGGTGGTACCTGCAATCGCAATTTCCCAAAGCCTTATTGCAATAAAACATACATTGACAAAGAAGGATTCGTCCATTATCGCCGTAGAGACACTGAAATCCAAGTACAGAGGCAACATGTTTGGCTTGATAACCGGTACGTTGTTCCATATAACACAACTTTGTGCCTAAGATACTACGCACATATAAATGTAGAATATTGTGGTTGGACGATGCTAATAAAGTATTTGTTTAAATACATATCGAAAGGCACAGATCGTGTTATTACCAACATAGCAAGGCCATTAGCAACTGACTCTTGTACAAGTAACGCACCTGCTATTCAAATCGATGAAATAAAAAATTACGTAGAAGCAAGATACATTGGGCCACACGAAGCATGTTGGAGAATCTTTGATTTTCCTTTACATTATCGTAACCCTCCTGTTCAAACTTTGGCGGTACATTTAGAGAATATGCAACAGCTAAAATTCCGCAGCAGAGAGACTTTACAATCAATAGTTAGCAACCTAACGAAAAAAAACAACGCTAACTGAATGGCTAGAATACAACAGACGATATGCTGATGGTCGACACCTAACGTACCTGAATTTCCCATCAGAATACGCGTGGTACGCGACTGATAAATATTGGCAACGGAGACGACATTTGAGTAAACCTTCTATTGGGCGCTTAATATACGTACACCCAAGCGCAGGTGATTTATTCTATCAAAGAACATTATTATGTCACCAAAAGGGTTGCACATCGTTTGCGGATATACGAAAAATCAACAACAACATATATCCAACAAATAAAGCCGCATGCCAAGCGCTTGGCCTACTCAGTGGTGATCAAGAATGGGTAACAGCACTCCAAGAGGCAAGCGTATTCGCAACTGCATCAGAACTGAGAAGATTGTTTGTTTACATTCTTATTTTTTACGAGATCTCAGACCCTTTGCAACTATGGAATAAGGTATGGAAAACTCTATCTGATGATATTCCTCGCAAACTCTCAAAAAGTCTGCGAATACCACAAATACAAAGTGATGAGAAAAAACTCAAAACAAGCATCCTTTTTGAGCTCGAACATATGCTAAATTCGTATTCTAAATCATTAAAAGACTTTGACTTGCCAATGCCTCCTGCAGATATGTTACTTATATTACAAAACAGGTTGCTAATGGAAGAAACAAATTATGACCCAGACATTTTGGCCGAAGAAAAAAAAAATTTAATTCCAAGACTCAATAAAAACCAGCGGTTAATATTTGATGAAATTACGTACGCAGTCCGATGTAATGTGCAGAAACTTATATTTGTATACGGCCATGGCGGAACAGGAAAGACATTTCTATGGAAGGCTATTACAAGTGCTCTACGATCAGAAGAAAAAATCATACTAACAGTTGCAGCTTCAGGTATTGCAGCATTATTATTGCCATCAGGTAGAACTGCACATTCACGCTTCCAAATTCCTCTAAATTTAGAAGATAGATGAATCGATATTCGCTAAAAAAACAGCCAGCTTGCTGAATCTCATAAGGCAAAATCATCATAATAATCTGGGATGAACCGGCACACATGAAATGGACCGTCAGCTGCTTGAAGTCATTGGACCGCCAGCCTAAAGATATTTGTAGGACAGGCCAGCGCTATACATTCTTATTTTGGTGGTTTAATAATAAGACATTATGTGAGTGATGAGATTATTGGCACAATTACTCTGCCGGTCAAGGGTAAGAAAATGCCTCAACAACCCCGAATATTTTTGATGCATCTATCACATCGTATTTCTTTGGACCCCGAATTCAAGGCATATACGCTCATGGAAATAAATATGCGGTGCATATCAACAGAAACTTCGGAAGTGAAAAGAATGCATATTCAAAACTTTCTCCACCTTGCTCTTTAAACATTGGCTCAATTTGGTTTCTATAGTGTGAAACACGGATGAAACAGTACGGAAATGGACGGTTTGCCATACTACCTACCGACCTTAAAACTTATGTATTTCCAGACTCTGAAACAGCTCTTGCAGCCCTTATTGAATTTATTTATGATCAAAAGACATTGCAAACACCAACCCCAAAAGATTTGCAAAAGAAGGCCATTGTCTGTCCAAAAAATGAGGATGCAGACATGATCAATGCAGAAATACTTACGTTGGTCAATCAACAACAACATGTGTACCTGAGTTATGATGAGGCAGTTCCATATGGGAATGATGGAGGTGAGACAGAGCTTTTGTATCCAGCCGAATACCTAAACTCCTTGAATTTTCTTGGCTTCCCACCACACAGGCTAGAGCTCAAAGTAGGTGCTCCTATTATACTTCTTCGGAATCTTAATATATCTGGCGGCCTTTGCAACAGAACTCGGCTAATTGTTACACAACTTCTGAGCAAAGTTATAGAAGCACGTATCATAACCGGAACAAGAATATCAGAAATTTTTTTCCTTCCGCGCATTCCATTGATAAATCGAGATTTGCAGTTACCATTTATATTCAAAAGAAAACAATTCCCTGTTAAATCGCCTTGTCCTATGACGTTTAACACTAAAAGCCAGGCCTGTCTTTAGAGCCGAATATGATAGGTATTTTCCTTCCTGAGCCTGTTTTTGCACATGGCCAGCTGTAAAATGTTAGCTTATTTTCATGAACCTCATTACCCTGAATAGGTGTCCAATATACTTATCAAACTCCAAATTGGCCCCTCAAAACACAATGGCCAAAAAAATCATAGTCTACAAAGATTGCCTTCCTACAGTAGCGATGGCAAGGTTTTATTGTATTTTACATTTTGCATTGCAATGTATTATGGTTATTTAGTTGTTATATCTATTACTTTGCAATTTTTCCAGTGGGGCTTTTCTTATTATAATATGTATATGTTGATGCGCATACATTTTGACTATTCATAATTATTTATCACTTTCCATTTGCCTAAAGCCATTAATTATGTACATTACAGGCTAAGGCAGATAGCAATTAACCCCAAATACCATTTTGGATGACAAAGGGAAGTTGCCATTGTTGAGACATTCAACCATCTGCTTTAGTCTGATATCAAACCAACTGAGCTAAAAATCAAATCAATCAAGTCCGAGTTTCCGAAAATGGATTGCTAAAAACGCCCTCCTGTCCACACAAGTATCAGTCAAAGTTTGTTGCCAATCCTAGATTAACAGGTGAAAATCCAATTTACTTATCTATTATAAAACTCTTCCTATTAATATCCATTGCACTCAATTACTTTTATTTTTATAATTAAATTATAGGGAATGCCACTTTATACAAGCAAACTATGGACTTTAAAAGATACAAAATACTTTATTGGACCTTCTGCCAACTTAATCATGCGTACAGGGACGATTTTTCACCAATTCCGTTTTGCACACCAACTCAAACGCATGGGATACGAACACTTTCCCGAACGACATAACTTTGACTGTTTGGAAATACTCCAGCATTGTGCCAATTTCAAACTGCCAATGTCCCTGAAAACATCTATTTTAATTTCATTAGCTTACAATGATGTTAGAACAACGTGCTAACAAAAGTGGATCGCCATTACAGGGACACTAGTCATTTTATACAAACACAATAACGTTCAAACAAATGTAAATATTTTATTCATCTACAGCATTATATTGATTGTATCTATCGAGTTTGCGATCCCCTTTTGGAAGTGGCAATCGCAACCAGGAGCTGTGCGCTGCTGTTCTTATTTCTTTTAACTGGCGCTATTAGATGATAGTGCAAAATCTTAGAATGTAAGCCCAAACCTTTACAGTTTACATATACATTAATTACAATACTATCGTAACGTACATACCCTTTATGCTTCACACAGTGGCATAAAACCTTCCATTACTAATATGGGGTGAGATGGACAGATATGCTTTGATATAGACGAATACAATAGAATGGAAAATCCTGTCATTTTTCGCCATTGCTTACGCCTGGGCATCGGAAATAAATAATATAAAAAATATTATGGAGGTTAGAATTTCGTCACATACCGAGCAACTTTTATCTACATACATTTTGCAAAATTAAGAACGAGACATCCTAACTTTGCAGCCGCTTGGATGACCTGAGCACTTTCCACATTAATCCCCATTATCTTACTTTTGTTCAAGTTACTTTTGTTGATTTAAAAATTGTAAATAGAATTTTTTACATTATTTTTTTAAAAAATAAACTTTAGTTTATTTGTACTTAATCCGTGCTGAAATTTCTGTCAAAGGTTAAGACATCAACTTAACAATATGTGATAAATAAAGTTTGTTATTTTAAAATTTGAAAATAGAAAAAAAAATTTAAATAAATTTTAGGTATTTTTTTAAAATTATTAGGTAGGTTATTTCTCTTCAAAAAATTTTATAAAATCATACTCACGCTTAAAACATATTAATATTGGGCTCGTTTTGTTCGTAATCAAGAGGTCTTTTCATTGGTATGTTTTTATTTAAATATCGCTACATATTCGTTAGATATATGATAAATAAAGTTTGTTAAACAAAAAAGTCATAAATAGTAAATTTTAAAGGTTGTTTTTTAAATAATTTCTTTTTTTTGGGGGCCACTGAAATCAGCGAGACGAAACGTCATCGTTTCACTCACGCTATAAGATATGTACACAATATTCAAAAGTCTACTGTCCTAGATATAACCTCCGTTAAGGTGCTGGTCATCTTATGTCCTCACAGAAAATTTAAAATTTAAACCTCAATACACATTCGACGATGGTCATAGAAAAGGTCAAGAACTGTCACGGGATACCCAGTCAGGCCGCATACATCTTAAATAAAGACTCGCTCTCCACATCTCCCGGTAACCTAAACAGGAAAAACCTCCGTCCAATTACCCGTTTATTAAGTCCTAAATAAATTGGCACATGGACACTTCTGCATAAAGCAACAAATTTATGTACGGACAAAGAAACTAAAAAAGACACCTTAACGGACCAGGCAAATCACTAGAAATATCTGAAGTTGAGTGTCCTTTTTATCAATTTAAAATGAAAAAAAGACAATTTTGAACAAAATATATAATGATTTATTCATTATTATACAGCCACACACTACTAGTACTATATCTCATCAAGTGGTAAGTTATACATACCATCCCTAAAAAGCCATGCGTACCCCTCTTATTTTTCCTTTTTTTTTATCTTTTTTATTTTTTTTATTTTTTATTATTTTGTTTATTTATGTTATAAAATGTGAAACTGAAAATGCGGAATAAAAATTATAAAGTTTAACAAGTCAAAAGTATAAAACTGTCAAAAAATACGGAACAAAAACTTCTGATATAAAACTACGTTATACTGTAAAAAAAGAGGTACAAAGAAATCTTTAGTACTTTTTAATACTTTTCAATGAGCAAAGATGATACCAATAGTAGTACCCCTTCATCAATAACTCTTTTTAATGCCCATAAAAAAAAAGAAGTGAGAAAACAAAATAAAATAAAAGAAGCTAGTCATATACATCACCACTCCCACTGGAAATGACATTCTAAATTATGTGATTATCCATTTTTTTTACTTGGATAATTCGACTTGCGAGTCGACTAATCTCGGACGACTATTCTGTTAGATAGCTCGGAATCGGAGCATGTGAACGTCCGTGGTCACAAGAAGATTAATTTTCTCCCCGTTAGGTTTAAACCCTTGACCTCTTGTTTTACCTTAGGATTAAAAAGAATCAAGAAGTTTTCTAGGAGAACCAGAAATAGAATCCCAAAAGTTGACCATCATGGTTAGCAAGATCATAACCGCAATCATGGCCTTAACCAGCATTATATCTTTCTTATTCATATCATCCCCGTCGAAATCTTACTATCATAAACTATACCTATCTCCATCACTATCAGATAACGCATCAATATCACACCACCTCTACACCCTCACACGCCGTCCACACCTAGCTGAATATGTACCAAACCGACACAAATTTAAAAGTACTTCTTGCTTTTACCCAAAGGATAATACTATAATTTTTACTTATTCATTTTACTTTATCGCAAATTGATATATAAGTAGAAAAGAGAGTACATATTAATTTTCAAGATATAGAAAAACAAAATTCACTAGATCTAGGGTTTAGGGTTCTTCAATGTTCAAACCACAAAAATGGCTTGCGCTTGCCCCATGTGTCATGATATGTACTTGTAGACTTCTATAACAGAAATGGTACAAGAACTAAGAAACAAAGATGAGATCTAAACGACTAGTACAAGATCTGAACCTTATGTCTCCATTGATGATTATCAAGTAATGAATGAATTCAGTTACAAGATTAGATTGAGAGTAAAACAGAGAGAAATTACAATTAGAAGCTTAAGACTGAATGAAATGAACAATTGGTATTTAAAGATGATTTAGGCGGGAAAAGTTGTTAAGAGAGGAACACGTGCACCTCACGTGTAGGATATAAAATCCTACACGTGCACCTCACGCGCTATAACGACTTTTCCCTCCTATCACATATCAATCCAGCCTGCTTAAGAAGATGCTTGTCCTCAAGCATCTGCTAAGAACTGAGGGAAACGTCTCTGCAAGTCTTCAATCCACTCCCACGTGGCATCATCAGCAGTACCATTTGCCCATTGTACTAACACATACACAGTGGCTGCATTGCCCTTCTTTTGCAGCCTCCTATCCAAGATTTTGAAAGGTTCCACAGCTATCAATCCCTCTTCATTACATGTAGGAAAGGTTCCCATACTGATCTCCTTAGATTTGCACCTTTTGAGCTGAGAAACATGAAACACCGGATGGACTTTAGCTGTGTCAGGAAGCTGTAACTTGTATGCCACCTCACCCACTTTACTGATTATCTCAAATGGACCAAAAAACTTAGAAGATAACTTGTGCTGAACTCCTTGTCTGACTGAGATTTGTCTGTATGGTTGGAGCTTTAAGTACACCATATCTCCAACTGCATAATGCCTATCTGTCCTGTGTCCATCAGTAATTGCTTTCATCCTGTCTTGAGCTCTTCTCAGATGGAACTTGAGTACATTTATGGCTTCTTCCCTAGCAGCTAATGTTCTATCAACTTTATCCACACTACTAGTCCCTACCACATATGGCACATGAAAGGTAGGTGGTTGTCCATATACAACCTCAAAAGGAGTGGTGTTGATACTAGTATGGAAATTGGTATTGTACCAATATTCTGCAAGTGACAACCATTGAGTCCATTCTTTAGGTCTTTCCCCTGTCATACACCTTAGATAGCACTCCAAACCCCTATTTACTACCTCTGTTTGCCCATCTGTTTGAGGATGGTAAGCAGAGGACATGTGTAATTCTGTCTTCAAAAGTTTGAACAAAGACCTCCAAAACATGCTAATGAACACTCTATCTCTGTCACTCACAATGGTTTGTGGTAAACCATGTAGCTTGTAAACATGATCTAAGAAAGCCTGAGCCACTTGTGGTGCTGTATAGGGGTGAGATAAAGCTACAAAGTGGGCATATTTACTTAGTCTATCCACTATGACAAAAATGACAGTTTTACCTTGTGAACTTGGCAACCCATCAATAAAGTCCATGGAAATGTCCTTCCACACATGTTCTGGTATTGGTAGGGGCTGCAAGAAACCAGGATAAGCTTCTAAGTTGGGTTTGTTCCTTTGGCATACATCACATTCTCTCACAAACATCTTTACTGCTTTAGACATTCCTTTCCAATAGAATAATGAAGCTAACTTCTTTAAACTGACTTGAATTCCAGAATGACCACCCACAGGCTCTTGATGGAAGATTGCAACTAACTGAGCTCTTAATGCAGCATCATTACCAATTACCAATTTCCCTTTTCTTCTTAGTTCCCCCTTTTCCCAGCTGAACTTGGTGTTTGGCATAGCCTGTGTTTCTAGTTTTTGAATAAGTAGCTGCACATCCACATCTGTCTGCCAACTAGCTTTGATTTTATTCAGTAACTCAGGTTCAATAGAAGACATAAGCAAGGAATTGAATTCCACACTTGTAGATAGCCTAGAAAGAGCATCAGCTGCTGCATTATCTGCCCCTTTCTTGTAGATGATCTCATAGTCATAACCCAAGAGTTTAGGTAACCATTTGGTTTGGAATGGAGTTGAGAGCCTTTGATCCAAAAGGTACTTGAGACTAAAGTGGTCAGTCTTAATTTTGAAGTGTCTATCAAGCAAGTACCCTCTCCATTTTTCTAAAGCCAGTATGATTGCCATGAATTCCTTCTCATAAGTAGACAAAGATTGATGTTTAGGTGCTAGTGTCTTACTGAGGTAGGCTATAGGATGACCTCCTTGTTGAAGCACTGCCCCTAAACCTATTCCTGAAGCATCAGTTTCCACCACAAACTCAGTTTTAAAATTTGGTAGAGCTAAAACTGGTGATTGGGTCATGGCTTTCTTCAAAGTATCAAAAGCTGTTTGAGCAGCATCACTCCATTGGTAAGCATTTTTCCTCAACAAACTAGTTAATGGTTGACTGAGAATGGCATAACCCTTAATGAACCTTCTATAGTACCCTGTCAAGCCAAGGAAACCCCTCAATTCTTTGATGTTCTTTGGTACAGGCCAACTCTTCATAGCCTCAATTTTAGAAGGATCTGTGGCAACCCCTTTTGCAGATAAAACATGACCTAAATACTCCACTTGGTCCACAGCAAAGACACATTTACTTTGTTTGGCAAACAAGGTGTGGGATCTCATAACTTGTAACACTGTGGCTAGATGTGTCAAATGAGACTTCATAGAATCACTGTAAATGAGTATATCATCAAAAAAAACAAGGACAAAATGCCTGAGATAATCCTTGAAGACTGCATTCATTAAGGCTTGAAAAGTTGAGGGTGCATTTGTGAGACCAAATGGCATTACCAAGAATTCATAATGGCCCTCATGTGTCCTGAAAGCTGTCTTGTGAATATCTTCATCTGCCATTCTGATTTGATGATAACCAGCTCTCAAATCTAACTTACTAAAAATTGTGGCTCCATTAAGCTCATCAATGAGTTCTTCTATCACTGGAATAGGAAATTTGTCTTTGACTGTGTATTGATTAAGTTTCCTGTAATCCATACACATCCTCCATGTTCCATCCTTCTTCTTAACCATGACAATGGGTGATGAAAATGGACTGTGACTATGCCTTATAACTCCAGTTTCTAACAATTCCTTAACCATGAGCTCAATGGCATCTTTTTGGGTAGGAGGGTGTTTGTAAGGTCTAATGTTTACTGGTGGTGCTCCTTCTTGTAAAATGATTTTGTGGTCATGTGATCTGTGGGGAGGCAGGGTGTTTGGGATAGCAAATACATCTTGAAATTGTTCCAGCAATGTAGCCAAAGCTTGACTATGCTCACTAGAATGACTACTTTGCTCTTTGTCTAAGGTCACAACCATGAGGGTAGAAGGATATACACACAAGGACATAGCTGACAAGCTCATCTTATTAGAACTCAAAACTTTCCCATAGTCTTTACCATTCATCCATTGGAGAGTAGCTTGTTGAGTTCCCCTTAATGTGATTTTGTTACCCTGAAAAGTGAACTCCATTCTCAAGGTATGAAAATTCCACTTAATATCACCCAGTGTAGACAACCATTGTACCCCTAATACCATGTCACACCCACCCAGTGGTAACAACATAACATCACTCTTGAATATTTGACCTTGCAAAGACCAAGTAAAGTTTCTACAAGTGGATGAACTGAGCATTTGATTACCACCAGGTACTTCAACTTGTAGAGGACATATACTCCTTATCTCACAACCCAATTTCTTAGCACACAATACATCAACAAAATTATGTGTACTGCCCGAATCCACCAGTATATGGATGTCTTGTCTCCCTACATGACCCTTAACTCTCATAGTATGAAAGGTGTTTACTCCTGCCAAAGCATTCAAGGAAATATGGGGACAAATAACTGGCTCCTCCATCACTTCTTCAATAACTTGTTCCCCAATCTCTTCTACACTATCATGTGTCTCCTCTTCTCCCAAAACTTCCAAAGAAAACATCTGGCCACTACACTTATGGCCTGGGACATACTTTTGGTCACAATAAAAGCACAAATTCTTAGACCTTTTTTCCTCATATTCTTTTTGTGACAATCTCCTTTGTGATGTATTTCCAGCATTAGCAGACTTATTAAAGGGTGTAGAGGGTAAAGCTAATTGTGTAGTAAGTGATTTAGCAGGATAATTTGTACTTCTATTAGCAATTACAGTATTAACAGGGTGCTTGGGAGTAGGCAGAATTGGAGTATACCTCTTAGAATTAGCAGCCTTAACTGATTCTTGCATTCTGGCCAATTGAAATGCATCATACAAGGACTTTGGTCTGAACATCTTTACCATTAATCCAATGTCTTGTTGCAGGCCTCCCACAAAACAACTAATAGCTTGGGATTCAGTTAACTCCACCCTACTAATCAAAGCCTCAAATTTGTCTTGATACTCAGGAACCGTACCACTTTGACTCAAGTTCTTGATTTCCTCCATTGGATCCTCATAGCAAGGCCCAAATCTCTTGTAAATTTCAGTCTCATAAAGCTCCCAAGTCACCAATTCTCCATGTATCTTCTCAAACTGTCTATGCCAAGCTAGTGCCTTATCATACAAATGAATTGAAGCCAACCTTACTTTCTCCACATCACTAACATTATCCACTTTAAAGAATTGTTGACACCTAAACAACCATCCCTTCACATCTTCTCCTGAAAACTTTGGAAATTCTAATTTGGTCATTCTTGAGTACTGTCTGCTAGAACTTTCACCATTTCTAAATCTTGTAACCTCATTACTCAGATAGGCTTGTCCAGTTTCAATAGTAGCAATCTTCCCATTCATAGACTGCATACTTTGATTCAACTGATTAACTGATTCTTGCAATTGTATAACAAGATCCCTCATACTTCCCTCTAATTCACCAGAATTACTATTAGAAGGAGTGTTTCTTGTTGCAATCACCATACTGAACACAATATATGACTAATCAAGTTCCTATGTGAATTAACAGAATGAATAACTGTTATGTGGCTATGATAACTACCTGCTTCTTGTTACACTGCAGTAGTGCTTCAAGAATCAACCAGTACCAATAGCTTGATCACACAGTTACCTAAACACAATTGAATCAGTTAAAACCACAATCAAACTGTTAAAAACAGTTAACTGGTTCTCTAACTAATCAAGAATGAATGTTTATGAAGAAAGGCTGATAAGAAAACAGTTTGCCAGTCAATAACTGTTTTCTCCTGAAATTAACAGATTCTGACCAAACTTAACAGAATTTGACCGGATAATAACAGAATTTTGACCGGAAAAATGAATTTGCCAGAAAAGTGGCTCTGATTACCAATTGATATGAACTTATAGATTTCTAAACAGAAATGATATAAGAACTATGAATCAAAGATGAGATCTTAAGAACTAGAATATAAGACCTGAACCTTATGACTCCATTGATGAACATCAAGTATTTGAACAGAATTCAGTTACAAGATTAGATTGGAAGAAATAGAGAGAAAATTACAAATCAAGCTTAAGACCTAATGAAATGAACAATTGGTATTTAAAGATGATTTAGGCGGAAAAAGCTGTTAAGAGAGGAACACGTGCACCTCACGTGTAGGATATAAAATCCTACACGTGCACCTCACGCGCTATAACGACTTTTCCCTCCTATCACATATCAACATCCGATGTGTTAATGTCAAAAATAGCCCTTAATCCTAAAAGCGGAAGCATGTTTGACTGGGAGAAAGTTTGCACGTGGTGAAATGAAGTCCATATGCATGAAATTGACAAAAAAAAGTTGAAATTGATAAGTTGAAAGTGACAAGAAGAAAATGGTCTTCTAATGAGCGGGAATTTTGACGCCAATAATAGTCACAGTACAAGTAAATAACTTTTTTTTTATGCTAGATATTTTATTTACACTTGACATTTAAGGGTAGATTTAGATAAATTTTGTGTGACCCTCTCTACTTCTCTAGTATCACATTCAATGGCAGATCAAAATCAAAAACCTTTCTTTGACGACGTTTAGAAAGACGTTCTACATGAGTCATCGTGAATATTAACTATGATAATGATGTTGTTTAGATTCCCTTATGCAAGAATCGACTATGCGTGCTCATGATGCAAATATAGTAGTATGATTGTATATTAAGATCATATTTTGGGATGATGTTTATATATATAAGATGATCATATGGATCGTTTAGAATAACAACTTTAGTTACACGTTCGTATATGTCCGTTTTCGTTTATATATGATCGTTTACGTTCATGTATGTTCGTTCATGCTCATTTATGTCCGATTTACGTTCGTTTAACTTATTAATGAACGTACATAATTTTCTCTACTGATTTCTATTCTCTGAAATTCTATTCTCTGCTTCATTTCTTTTCCCTGAAATTCTCTCTACCAAACATGCCCTTATAGATTTCTAAACAGAAATGATATAAGAACTATGAATCAAAGATGAGATCTTAAGAACTAGAATATAAGACCTGAACCTTATGACTCCATTGATGAACATCAAGTATTTGAACAGAATTCAGTTACAAGATTAGATTGGAAGAAATAGAGAGAAAATTACAAATCAAGCTTAAGACCTAATGAAATGAACAATTGGTATTTAAAGATGATTTAGGCGGAAAAAGCTGTTAAGAGAGGAACACGTGCACCTCACGTGTAGGATATAAAATCCTACACGTGCACCTCACGCGCTATAACGACTTTTCCCTCCTATCACATATCACACAATGTGAAAGAATGTGATGTAGCCGATTGAGGTTAGTATGCGTTTAAGAAAAGATATAGGCGAACTGAGTTTAGACCGATTTTAGTAAACCTTAGAAGATCAATAAGCTGTGAGGAATAAGTTGGCATTGTTATAATTTCGTTTTGGACATTTTTTCAAACCTGCAAAATTGAGTTTTTCGCGCCTAGGAAAATTGTGGGCTAGTTTCCCTTCTGAAGCCGACGTACACTGTTGAATTTAATCTAAGTACACCGCACTCACAATTGCGTGCGATGCACTTTTTGCTCAGGGATTGCGACTATCTATTGGTAATGGCCCAAAAGTTTGTGTAAACATTTATATGTTAATTGTACTTCATTCTAAATGTGTTTTATGCATATTTTCAACAGAATTATGGAACATTCGATAATAAGGCCGGTTCCTTCGCTAACCCAATCCAAGGAAAGAGGCGTAAACACATCCAAACCGTTGAGGAAGCACTTCTTGGCGAGGTCCACCAACCTCACTTACAGTGGCCCAACTGTAACAATATCCTAAAAGCAACTGTTTTTCTTCTTTTTATTTGTCATTGTTAATGCTTCATTACCCTTTCTTTTTTGGACAGCGATAGACATGCGAGTCTTCTTCCAGTTGTGGGCGACACAAAAGGCCACTACTGCAAAATCGGCCAGGCTCACGGATGCACCACCACGGTGATTAATGTTATGAAAAAAAAGGATAAGATGCTTTCAAATTTCAACTATCAGAATCTAGATGGTGTGTCTCCTTTTCCTTCAAAATATGACGTAAATGCTGTGTAGACTGTGTTGTAAAACTACTTATTTGCTAATTTATGCTCAAATCAGCATTTTTGCCCGATTCACCAAGACAAATCCTTGCAAATGATTACTGCAACTTCAAGTTGCAGCAGGCTGTTAAATGCTTATCCAAACACCCCTTTGATGTTTCCGAATGTTAGATGAGGAATAATTTAGTAGGTTTTGTCCGTTAATAAAATAAAGTATTACTTCAAAATCAAACGGATTTAAGTTCTCCATTACATGATTAAGATCTATCTGAATTTGGGTTTTATGTTTTGTTTTGTTAGGTTCAACAACTGATACCTGATGCAATAGATCCTGATCGCCTGTGTAATATGTTTCCTGGATGGGCTGCTTGGTTGTGACGATTTCCCCCTTAATTGCTCATATGTCAAAGTCGTGCGGGGGTGGCCACTGACATTGCCATTTACAAAATTCAAACAACACCACGTATGAGGAATAATGGATATTTTTGCAGGATGCTTACTCGGGTAAAGATATATTTTCACTTCTCATGCAAATGTTTGTCTTGGTCTTCTTGGGTACGATATACTTGATTCCTAGAACTTCATTAACAATCAATATATAAGCTAAGATACATAAATTATAATATATGTTTTCGTGTATCCTTAGGCCTGTGATCCACCAAAACTTTTACTACGCTGGATTAAACTTGCCTTCACCAGCTTTTCCATGCGCTATGAGCGACATGCTCCCTGCTATGACTTTTGTTATGGCCGTTCTCCCTAGGTAGTGTACTCCTAATTGGTGAGATGATGCTTTCTTCTTTCCCCTTCATAGAGTTCACAATCATTGAGGTTTTTTATGTTGTTGATTCGTAAGATGTCAAGGAACTTTTATGTATATAAAATGTTGATATTTATTGAATAATTTTAAAATCATTATTGTTTACTCATATGTTAATACCAAATTTTTTGGTCACAATGTTGCAGATACATCCAGGCATTATTAGCCATTGCCAATGATCAAAAAAGTGATCGACTCTATGGCTTATGCAAAGCTGGTAAGTCTTAACTTGGGACAATGTAAAAATGCTTTATTTGCAATAGCTAATTTGTCACTAAGGTTAATCATCAAGTGTATCAGAATTAACCCTTATGCTATCAATTTATAATCTTTAAAGGTTTGACTGTTGGTCAAACATTTAAATTATCGAATTGTGAAATTTTACAAATCAATATTCTGTAATGTTGGGGAAATAATGTGACTCATCAAAAGAATACGTTATCAACTATTTTCATTTGATTTAATGCAGAATGTTCTGCACTGGTACAATTTTGATATATAATAGTATTTTCCTAACCATTTTTAGTCACTCATGGATTTATCACATAGCTCTTATTTAAGTTGCGGAAAGGTGACCTTAGGGAACAGCCATCTAAGTAAAGGTGGCAGATAACTTTGTTGATTTATGGGTCAAATTGGGTAGCTTTTAACTATGTTCGGAACTGATCCAGTGTGTTTTGGTTGACAACTGAACCAAAAGCACATTGTATAAAGTGTCAAATAACTTTTTCGTTTGTAGTTTTCAAGTGCATGATGTTCTGAAATTGCTGAAACGGACAACTGGACGAGTAAGGAACGCCATTCTCTTTATTTGACTTGCTAGACCGGGTATTTTTCTGAAGACCCTCCACCATGATTGTCAAGATTCGTGTGGGAGATAGACGTTGACGAAGAGAATGATGAAACGGCTGCACCGGTTGAGGTAAAGTAATGTAGTTTTACTTCTGTCTTAAGCACCTTAGTTCTATGCATTATCTTTAGAAAGCAATAATTACCCAGTTTATATCTTATATGTGGTGGCTTATTTCAGTTTTTACTCATCAAAACGGTTAAATTTTACTTGATTTGGTTCGATTGATAAATAACACGACCGAATCAACCCATTCATGTTTCCACCTTTTTCATTCATCTCCCATCCAGTCTGATTCTTTTTTTGCATTTGTTGACAGATGGCTGGTAAACTAATAAACATCGAGCTTCACACACGGAGGTCGCAACGTGTTGCGCAAGGGTTAGCCCACTGACTCCCTAACAGGGGTTTTCATCGACAACAACAACGCCCACCGGTCGTCCCGCAGCGGAGCACGGGCCGACCATCTCTTAGTTTGACAAATGGCAACTATAAGTATTTGCTTGAAAGATTAATCCCTAAACTTGTTGTAATGAACTAGATATGGTGAACTAATAATTTGAACTGGAAAATGCATAGCTATGTTTATGACAATGGTACTTAGCTAAATAAGGTATTTTAACATGCACATTTTTCTTTAAAATCAACTACGTAGAACTTGAGGGGTATTTCCTGAAGATATGTATTCAAATTTAAATAACAAATCACGTTCATGTATTTTGACTTCAATTCTTTAGTAGACTGGCTAAAGATGTGTAATTATTATTGGTTACTCATTGGACTGGACTTCATTCGTTTCAGAGATTGATCGATCTGAGGAAACATTATTACTTGAAGTAAGTGTTCTTCGACAGTATTTTCACCTTTCATATACGATTGTATCATTTCACTAGCAAAAAGAATTAGTCAAATATTAAAAAATCTTCAACAAAGGCAAAGCTACTAATTTTAGGAAAGGATTATTACTAAAGTGTAAGAAAATATATTAGGATTGGAAAAGATGCTTGTTTATCATGACAACTTACAGAATTGTCACCTTTTGCACATGGAATTTAAATTAATTAAACACGGAATTGCACTTGAATACTTGATCAAAGGTTGAGAACACAGTAAAGAAATGCAGTAAGCTCTATGTAATCTGCTTCTTTTAATTTATATGGTCCTTTGTTCAATATGTCCCAAAAAGTCTCATCCATATTTACGTTCCAAGCCTAAAACATAAATAAAGTTTAATTAAAAGCCTTTAATTTTAAGATCATGTTTATTGCAGGAATGACCTTTGATGAGTTACAACTCATAATCAAGGATTGCAGAGTTGAAAGTGGGTCCATGAAATTACTTTTTTTTTTTTTTATAGAAATCAAGATGTAGTTTCTTTTACATTAGTAAAAACAAAAAATCAACATCAATCTCCATAAACTTTAAAATAAAGATGCAGTTTTGTTAATCATAGATCATAGCGAAATTGAGGTCGCTGTTGCTGCTATACTTAGAGAATGGACATAATACAACCTCAAGATAGATAACTTATTTATTTCACACCATCTCAAGTGTATGCTCTTTCTAGGCTGGTCTGATACCATTGTCACAGAGTGGTAAAAGAAATTAATTGAGAAATGCTAATAAAAAAAATTAAACAATAGGCATTATATATAAATATAATAGATGAAGAACCAAATCTAAACTACTAAGGGCTAGAAAAATAATCCATAAAAATTGACAAATACTTAAGTTTGATAATGATCGCAGACTCTCCCCTAACAACCTGCTCAAAATAGAAACTACAATAATCAAACACATAGATTAATCAGTTTAGTCAACATTTTATTTACAAGATTTGTCTTATCATAGACAAATAACAATCAAGAGACAAAAACTTCAAAATTTAATACTAACACAATATTTTTAAATGGACTACCATCTTATTTGGATATTTTTTTGACGCCCCTTTTGCGTGAATGTACCACCATCTTGTGTTGGAGTTGGGAGCTGGTCTATCATACTTGAATCCATATCATCACAAACAAGCCTCACACCACACATCTTCACCTCAACATCTTCATCTCCACTGATTGAAAAAGTAACAAAATCTTTCGCCAACTCCCATCTACGATTACGTGTTACATAATGCAACAATATCATATCAGACTCATCATGGTGACTTATATAACATGGTGTAGAAGAATCATACAAACAAGCTCCATCAAAATTGTTGACAGAAAGTCTTATGAAACCAAAAAGCTTTCTGGGAGTGAAAACAACACAAATAGCATATCCCCTGAACTTATTGTAGCACCAATCTGGAGGTATTTCAACCTTTACTCGACTCCCCATACTTTGATTCGAAAACCATTCTGGAATTCTATTTCCATGAAATGTCATATCAATTTTATCTTCCACGGAAGGACTTTCTTGATTGAATAATTCAAATATGTTATTTTGGATATCAACATATTGAAGCAAAGAAGAAATTAGTTTGTCTCTAGATCCATTGGCAGTCATACATGTGTCGAATGGTTGAGGCTTCAGACCTCCAAACATTAGATGTTCAAACAATTTTGGACTACGAAATGCATAAAGATCTAAAATGCTAGGTGGAAGTTCTGGCAACACTTCCAGCTTGTTGCAAGCATTAAGTAGAAGCAATTTAAGATGAGAAAGCTCACTTAAACTTCCAGGCAAGCTGGTAAAATTGTTTCCATCCAGGACTAGCTCTTCTAGACATGATAAACGTCCAATGGTTTCAGGCACTTGTAATATATTGCAATCATTTGCGACAAGAGATTTAATGCTTGGTGGAAGTTCTGGAAAGACTTCCAATTTCTTGCAACCATCAATTACAAGTGTATGAAGATGAGAAAGTCGACTTAAACTTTCAGGCAAGCTAGTAAAACTATTTCCTGTCAATTCTAGCTCTTTCAGATATGATAAACCTCCAATGTTTTCAGGGACTCGTAATATATTGCACCAACTAAGATTTAGAGACTGTAACAAAGGTAAACTTGCCAATGAAGACAATAGCAAACTTTGGGGTAAACATTTAGGTTGAGAGATTGTAGTCCACCATCTTGACCAAAACCTCTCATGTTGACCAAATGACGATACTAGAAGGTTGGTCAATGAGAATACGAAAAAAGGAAGTCGCGTTATGGCAGTTCGATCAATATGAAGCTCCAATAGCCTTTTCATCTGGCCTAATGCCTCAGGCAAATGGTCCACCCGTAAGCACCCCGATAGATTCAGAACTTGAAGAGAATCCATTTCCAATTTGCAAGGAAAACTCTTAACACGTTTGCAATTTTTCATATTTAGGACAACAAGACTTTTTAGCATTCCGACTGATGGATGAACTTTTACCAAACTAACACAACCTTCTAGAATTAGCTCATTGAGATTAGTAATGTGCGTGAAGTCGGGGGTATTTGTTAGGTTATGACAGTGACTTAGCTTCAAAATCTTCAACTTTGTAAAACACTGCAATAATGAATTTTTCGATTAGATCATTACACTTTAAGCACGAAAGAATGCATTAAAAACAAATAAATAAGTACCTTAGGTGTTGTCCAAAGATTTTTTAAATAACTGTATGACAGGTCGATGACAACAATGTTTTCTGGATAAAAGTCTGAAGGTAAGAACTTGAAAGGACATCCATGCCAGCACAAATACCTTAGATTGTTAGACAAATATCCCAACTTTCCAGAATAGTACACATTTGGGTTCCTTGGCAGCTTTAGGATCCGTAACTTTTTCATACGTGAAAAAGCTGAACCGTTTATATCAAACTTTTGACTAGATTTCTCTTTCCAAATATTAATAACTTCAACATCTTCTGATGCCTAGTCCAAGTAACAGCGATGCTAAATTATTTTATGAAACATGCATGTAAATTATAAGAAAAATAGTGATATGCAATTGGCTATGTGTGTGTGTGTGTGTGTATCAAAATAAATTAAAAATTAATGTCATTTTGTTACCTTGTTTTCACTCAATGCACGGTAAACCTCCTCTGATTGTCCCCACAACCTGCTCCGATTGCCAGGCACATTGGACTCTTCACGTACAATTTCCCTTGCCATGCTTTGAATAAGTTCATGCATTTGAATTAACATACCATGTGGAGATATTGTAATTAGTGACTTATCAACTAGAAAATTGATATTATCTTCTGCGAAACAATCATTGGCATCTAGTACATTCACAGCAAAATCTTTATTTTCACCTACGAAGGAACATGCAATATCAAGAAAGGTTCTCTTCTGATCGAAATCTAGCCCATCAAGACATGGATGAAGTTTTTCTTTTATGTCTGCATTTAGATATATTTTGAGTCTATCCAATTTGCGTTTCCAAACATTTGCAGGCTTTTCATACAGACACCCACCGAAAACTTTGAGAGCCAAAGGGTGCCCTTGCAAATGTTCCAAAACTTGGTAAACGAGCTCTTTGAAATCTTCGGTAGGATGTTTTTGCCCAAAAGCATGTAAGCAAAACAGCTCATAAGCTTCATGATATGGTAAAATCGGCATGTCATAGATCTCCACGTCATGTGATCTTAGCAACTGTCTGTCTTTACTAGTGAAAATAATAAGACTTCCTGGAGAAAACCAATCGGGTGAACCTGCTAGTGCTTCTACCTGCTCGTGGTGATTCACATTATCCAAAACAAGCAGGATGGGCTTACATGTCACCCTCTGCTTTATTATCACACTTCCTTCACCACGTGTCCATATCTTCACATCTCTTATTTTCATGATGTTATCAATAAGTTGCATTTGGACTTGAGTTATGTCTTGACGCTTAGTGACTCCTTGGACATCATCACAAAAGCAACTTCCCTCAAAGTAGGTATACATCGAGTTATAAATAGCTTTGGCAAGGGTAGTCTTTCCAATTCCGCTGATACCACAAATTCCATACATGTGAACCTTACTTGATCCTACAAAGCGGTGCAAGTTCAATTTCTTTAAATGAGCATCAACACCTACAAGCTTCTCGCCAACATGCAAGGGTCCATCCCGTAACTTGCTAAGGATTTCTCTGGAGATGATGTCAATGAACTTTGCCTCATACCTGTTGACCAGGACAAAGATACATGGTGAGTTTTAATAGAACTACCATATTAATTGGTTTGGGTGAAAAACATGGACATTATATATGAATTATTATAAATTTTCTCCCTCTTATTTTACTAAAAGTTTACCCATTTGTGAGATCTTGGAGATCCCATCCAGATAAGTTGGCTGCCTTCGATAAAGCTTCTTTCCATTTGGTCACCTCTAATTTATTTAACACAACATGCTTTTGAAATGCCTTTGCATAGCTTTCGGTTTGTTTCCTTACCACATCAGGCTTAACATCATAAAAGATTGTGCGGACCTCGTATTTGGGTTCTTCCATTTCCTTACACTCGAGTATTTTCACAAGTTCTTTAAGACACCATGATGAAGAAGCATAATTTCTTGAGAAGATAACTATCAAAAACCTCGATTTTTCAATGGCTTTGTAGAGTTCAGGAGATATCACTTCTCCTTTAGGCAATTCATTATCTCTAAAAGCATGAATTCCTTTTTGATTGAAATCTTTGAATAGATGATCCATGAAGCTTTGACGGATATCTTCACCTCTAAAACTTACAAAGACATCATATGTCCATTGATCAGGTTTGGAAGAAGCAGCCATTATCAGTAACAAAAGCTGCATTTACATGTAAAGATTATCTTAAATTTAGTTCTGTAAAATCGAAGCATATGAAAAGCAAAGGGTGTGGCAGATGTTGATCAGTGTGAAGTTGTGGGGAATATAATCACCTAGAAACAGTTGATTGTAACTTAATTAATAATATAAAATAGCTACCCTTTGAACCTGTTAGGTGATTTGTATATCTATATAAATACTGGTACATAAACTATAAACCTAGATCTAAATGATTGTAAAGCCATATGGGTTGGACTGTACATATAAAAAGAACCAATGAACAATTTAGCTTTTAATTTATTAGTTTGATTGATTCATATAAATAGATCCAACCAGATCTTGATCAAAATAAGATAATTATAAATAGATAATTTATTGTTTCTGAAATCAATATTAACTAATGGAAAACAAACTTACTTTTACTGCACACAAAAAACAATTAGAAAAAAAATACCAGAATTAATTAAGATATGTTGAAGAAAAGCAGATGACTTAGAGTCAACTTTCTTGTAGTTGAAGAAGCAGATGATGAGAAATTGAGAATGGAAGCAAAATCAAAGTCTGATTAAAAAATAAAAAGAGTTAATTTCATAATTCGTCCCTAATGTTTGTCGGGTATAACGGATTTAGTCCCTCCGAAACTTTTTTAACGGATCCAGTCCCCAAACTTTTGACCCGTATCGGGTTTGGTCCCTTGACGGATATTTCTATTAGTTTGACCGTTAAAATGGTCATGTGCAAGTCACATGTAAGGGTAATTATGTCATTTTGTTATCTTTTTTTATCTAACACACTATCTCTTTTTCTTATTTTTCTCACCAAACCCTCCATTATCTTATTTCTCTTATCTTTTAATCTTTTCTACAATCTAAAACACATACTACACCAAACAAACACACACACCACAAACACCATCACCTCTTGCAACCACCACCGCACCACAATACTCTGCCACCACCACTCGGAGCCACCACTATTTATGTGGTTTTTTGTTGTTTGAATCAAGATTTATGCGACAACCACTCGAGCCACCAAGACCTTTGTTGTTTCAACCATCCGCAGCCTAGGTAAGCCAACGAACAAGAACACCATCACATTTGATTCCATTGAATTTGGGTATTATTTTGGTATTTAGATTCGAGAGTGTTTGATGATAAAAGAGAGGATCTTGATTATTTTTTTGTTTAATTTGGGGCTAATTTGTATTTGGATCTTGATTTTTTTGTTTAATTTGTATTTGGATCTTATTTTTTTTAATTTGGGCTAATTTGTATATGGCTAAAAAAAGATTTATGTATTTGTTTTATTAATGGAAAAGTTGTTAATGGAAGAGAATCAAAGTATTATAGAACGTGGCTCGCTTTGCATTGGTTAAGAAAAGAAATATAGATGTATTCTTTTAAAAAAATCGAAAGAGGTGTTTGTGTTTTTTTTCTGATGGATTGACTAAAAAGAAACAAATAATGCATGTGGTTGTATATATTTTTGTTTTGATGATTTCTTTTTCTGTATTGGCATATGTATCTTGTTGTTTTTAAAGTTAGCAATTTTTATAATGAGTCTATACATTTGAAATTTGATTTGGGTCTTGATGAAATGTAAATAGCGGTTGTGTTTTGGCTTTGAGTTCTGGTATACTAATACCTTTATTCATGGCGGATTTTTGAGAGGGTGGTCCTGGAATAATGGTGAAGGTAGTGGTGTTGTATTATGTGTATAGTAGAGGATGTTGAAGATAAGGATATTTTTGTCATTTTGCTTTATAAATATATATTTAACAGTCAAACTAACAGAGTTAGTGGTCAAGGGACCAAACCCGATACGGGTCAAAACCACAGGGAGAGAATTCGTTAAAAAAGTTTCGGAGGGACTAAATCCGTTATACCCGACAAACATTAGGGACGATTTATGCAATTAACTCAAATAAAAATAAAGCAATTGCAAGTGGGCGTTGACCACAAGTCAATTTTCTATCCCAAATTTACACTTCTACTCCCCTATTTTTAGATAAAATATTTTCTCTAATGAAATATTTATTTATGTTATGAATAGCAAATTCTTGTAGTATACTACTCCTTAGATATCTATGAAATAAACACGCCAAGTTCACCTATAAGGTAACTTATACTTCTCTTCTATCTAATATTTTCTCTAATGGGTCTTTAATGATATTGGAAGTTCTTGATTATATTAGTAAACTTGTGATCAAACAAGTCCATTACAACACGTTATCAGCACGATCGTTCACGTCGTTATAATCAAGTAATTAACATTTACTTTATTGCAACTAACTTTTATTTATGCAATTAACATTTACTTTATTGCACCTAACTTTTATTTATTAACATTTACTTTATTGCACCTAACATTTATTTATGCAACTAACATTTACTTTACGCTATTAACATTTTATTTATGCAGTAACTAATTTTTATTCTCATGTTTACTAATCTTTAAATTTTGTATTTATCATAATATGATTGTTTGTCTAAATTTTGATCTTTTAAGAAATGTCAAACTTATCAAAGCTTGAATTTAACGCTTTTGATGTCACTGAAAAAAACTATATGCCATGGGTTCTTGATGTTAAAATGCATCTTGAATCTATGAGAATTGCACAAACTATTGTTGAAAATAATGACAGTCCACCACAAGATAAAGTAAGGGCAAACATTTTTCTTCGTAAACATATTGATAACGGACTAAAATTTGAATACTTTACCACTGAAGATCCAAGTATCCTTTGGAAAGATCTTAAGGATTGCTTTAACAATCAAATGGAAGTTTTGCTTCCAGTTGTTCGAGAAGAATGGGGATCTTTACGATTCCAAGACTTTAAAAAAGTCAATGAGTACAGCTCTGATTTGTTCAGGATTTGTTCACAGCTTAAATTTTGTGGACAAAATGTTACTGATGCAGATATGTTGGAGAAAACTTACTCCACATTTCATGCATCAAACATGACCGACTGCAGAAATTCACAAGATATTCTGACCTAAATGATTATCTTCTTGTTGCTGAACAGAATAATGAGCTTTTGATGAAAAATCATCAGTCTCGTCTAACTGGATCATTAGCATATCCTGAAGTGAATGCTACTAAGAATGATACCAAAAGCTTTATGTGTGGGCTAGGCCAAAGTCATGGAAAAGGCCGTGGTCAATTTGGCAAAATTAACTCTCATGGCCATAACTGTTCTTTTGATCGGAATAAGAAAGACGATCGAGTTTATACTCGTGGTCGTGGATTCACCCATGGTAGTGGTCAAAGAACCAACAATTATGTTGCACAAAATAATAAGGCCATAAATGTGGGCAAGCGCAAGCATAATGGTGAATCTGGCCCATCGCAGAACACTGATGGTTCTTGCTTGAGATGTGGTAGCTTAAACCACTGGGCAAAGTTTTGTTGAACAGCACCTCACCTCTGTGAGCTGTATCAAGCATCTCTTATAGAAAAAAAAGAGGGCAATCTTGTGGACCAACTTGATTTTGGAAACAATGTACTGGAAAAACTGCTAATGCTCCATTCTGGATTGCATTATACACATGTAAGTGTGGCAGAATCACATATGGTGATTAAAGAGAAATCTTGTGATCCTGGTATAGTCAGTTTGTAGCATGACCGGTTGGGTCATCCAGGATCGACAATGATGAAAAGGATAGTTGAAAGTACACATGGACATCCATTGAAGGATCGAAAAATCCTTCAGATGGATAAAATGGCTCCATGTACATCCTGTTCTCTTGGGAAATTAATTGCAAGGCCATCGCCACTTAAAGTTGAAAAAGAATCGCTTGTATTTCTTGAAAGAATTCAAGGCAATATTTGTGGACTGATACATCCACCATGTGGACCACTTAGATATTTTATGGTCCTAATAGACGCATCAAGTAGATGGTCTCATGTATCACTGTTATTAACTCGTAACGTGGCCTTTGCAAAATTTCTTGCTCAAATTATTAAATTGAGAGCACATTTTCCAGATTACACTGTTAAACGTGTAAGGCTTGATAATGCTGGTGAGTTTAGTTTATGTCTCAAGCATTTAATGACTGTTGTATGTTAGTAGGGATTGTCGTTGAACATCCAATTGCTCATGTACACACGCAAAATGGTTTAGCTGAATCATTGATTAAGCGTCTGCAGCTAATAGCTAGACCGCTAATAATGAGAACAAAACTCCTCGTGTCTATATGAGGTCATACAATCTTGCATGCTGCGTCTTTGATACCCATGAGACCAAGTGCTAACCATGTGTACTCCCCTATGCATCTTGCTTTTGGCCAAGAGCCAAACATATCCTACCTTAGAATTTTCAAGGTGTGTAGTATATGTTCCTATTGCACTACCCAACAGACAAAAATGGGTCCTCAAAGAAGGTTGGGGATATATGTTGGATATGAAACGATTTCCATCATAAGATATCTTGAACCCTCAACGGGTGATGTCTTCACAACACGTTTTGCTGATTGCCATTTTAATGAGGCAATTTTCCCTTCGCTTGGGGGAGAAAAAAAAAACCATGAGAAGGATGTCTTATGGAGTGAACCTTCATTGTTGTATCTTGATCCTCACACTAAACAAAGTGAGGCTGAGGTTCAGAAGATAATGCATATGCAAGAAATTGCAAATCAGTTACCTGATGCCTTCACAAAGAGTAACTAAATCTTACATACCAGTTGTTAATGCTCCAGCTCGGGTCAAAATACCAGATGTAAAATCTGATGATAAAGTCACTCAAGAGTCTAAAGCATGCTTGAAGCGTGGGAGACTAGTTGGTTCTAAGGATAAAAAGTCCTAGAAAAGGAAAAGGAACAGAAAATGCAATTATCCATAAGGATATTATTCTTAAAGGAACACAAAATGTTGCTCCTCCAGAAGAGGAAATTGATGATATCAATAAAGAGGCTCTAATCAATTATGGTCACTTAAAAATATCATTGGACCAAATTGAAACATAAATTATTGATGAGAAATTCTGTTATAATGTTGCGTGTGATATCGTGAATGGAAATGATGATCCGGAACCAACATCAGTCATTGAATGTCAAACTAGACAAGACTGGAACAAATGGAAAGAAGCAATGCAACCTCAATTAAATTCGCTTAATAAACGAAAGGTTTTTGGACGAATTGTCCTCACACCTGAAGTTGTGAAACTCGTTGGGTACAAATGGGTTTTCATACGAAAACGGAATGAGAACGACAAAGTCATAAGATATAAAGCTAGACTTATCGCTCAAGGTTTTTCTCAAAGACCAGGGATTGATTATGAGGAAACGTATTCTTCTGTAATGGATGCAATTACATTTCGCTATCTGTTCAGCCTAGCCATTTATGAGAACTTAAACATGCGTCTTATGGATGTTGTTACTGCTTACTTGTATAGATCACTTGATAGTGATATCTATATGAAAATCCTAGAAGGATTTAAAATGCCTGAAGCATTAAGTGCAAAACCCAAAGACATGTATTCTGTCAAGTTACAAAGATCTTTGTATGGGTTAAAGCAGTTTGGATGCATGTGGTATAATCGTTTAAGTGATTATTTGATAAGCAAATGATATAAGAGTAATCTGATATGCCCTTGTGTTTTTATCAAGAAAACAACATCCGGGTTCGTAATTATAGTTGTTTATGTTGATGATCTCAACATCATTGGTACAAATAAAGAAATCAATGAATTCGTTGTGCACTTAAAGGAAGAATTTGAAATGAAGGACCTTGGCAAGACAAAATATTGTCTTGGTTTGCAAATCGAGCACATGCCTAACGGCGTACTTGTGCACCAATCGATTTATACTGAGAAGATCCTAAAACGTTTCAATATGGACAAAGCAAAATCTTTAAGTACACCGATGGTGGGTAGATCTCTAAATGTTGATGATGATCCATTTCGCTCATGTGAAAAGATGAAGATGTTCTTGGTCCAGAAGTACCATATCTCAGTGCAATTGGAGCTCAACTGTACCAGACCTGATATTTCTTTTGCAGTTAATTTACTAGCCAGATTCAGTTCATCTCCCACAAAAAGGCATTGGAATGGAATCAAGCACATATTTCGATACCTTCGTGGAACGACTGACTTGGGTTTCTTTTACTCTAACAATTCAAAACAAGGATTGGTTGGTTATGCAGATGCACGTTATTTGTCTGATCCTCACTAAGCTAGATCTCAAACTGCTTACGTGTTCTTAAATGGAGGCACTGTTATTTCATGGCATTCTCAAAAGCAAACACTTGTAGCAACATCATCAAATCATGTTGAAGTTATCGCACTACATGAAGCTAGAAGAGAATGTGTATGGTTGAGGTCAATGACACAACTTATTGTGACTTCTTGTGGGCTAAGCAAAGAGAAGAGTCCAACTATCATCCACGAGGATAATGCAGCTTGTGTCACACAAATGAAAGAAAGCTATATCAAAAGCGGCAGGACGAAACATATACCACCAAGATACTTTGCATACACTAAAAACCTTATAAAGGATAACCAAATTGAAATGAAGTATATACAATCGAGCAACAATTCAATAGATCTTTTCACCAAGGCACTCCCAACTTCGGTTTTCAGGAAACACGTCCATGCTATTGGCATGCGGCATGTACAGAAGACATAACACTCTACGAATGTCTACATCAGGGGGAGTCAACTTTTCACTACTCTTTTCCTTAGCTAAAGTTTTTTCCCACAAGGTTTTTCTTTAGCAAGGTTTTAACGAGGCAGTATTTTAAAGTTAACTCTACGTTGAAAATGTGGCATCTAAGAGGTAGTGTTATGAATGACTGGATTATCACAATTATGTCTACCACTTTTATCAACTTTGTATTAATAAATGTGGTTACCTAATTTCCACTAATGTAAAATATTAGATGAATAGTAAATTCTTGTAGTATAAATACTCCTTAGATATCTATGAAATAAACACACCAAGTTCACCTATGAGGTAACTTATACTTCTCTTCTATCTAATATTTTCTCTAATGGTTCTTTAATGATATTGGAAGTTCTTGATTATATTAGTAAATCTTGTGATCAAACAACTTAAATACAACAATTTAGTGGATAATTCCCCATTATTTAGTTACCTATTATAACTTGCCTAATTAGCCCTATAAATAGTGGCTCTATGTAACCATTGTGAGATATCTCATAATAAGAATGCTCTTTTCCTCTCTCATTCTTATGTTCTTGTTTTTTACATTTACAATTCGTTATCAGCACGAAAACTCTAAGAAAAGATCAAGAAGAGATTAGTTGTGAGCAATGATAATATTAATTTTTAATCATGGCTTAATTTTTTTGAACGATAATGAAATATAATCATGGCTCAATTACAAGAGGTAAATTTTAAACCCTAACTATATAATAATATATTCCGTAGTATGTTAACTCGTTTACTATTAATTTGACGTTACGATTCCGGTAATTCTTTGAACAAAAAGGAACCAGTTGGGCCATGTGATTTATTATACGCATCATGATCATGCTATTATATACTATCCTAAAAGGCATTACAAAAACGACCAACCATGGTGTCGTTTTAGTTGTGGGCTAATTTTGGCCCATTTCATTCGCTCCAGTAAGGTTTTTTTTTCACCATTTCTTGAAGCTTCTTCCACCATATCAAAGAATCAAAGTACCGCCGAACAATAAAAAACAGTCGGATCATAAAAACACACACAAACCAAACGATGATAAACTCAAAGGGTGTGTAGTCTTATAGCTTTAAATTTTCTTTCATTGAAATAATTCTTTCTACTATTGGTTGGTTAATTTTCGATTATGCAAATAAGATATTGCATCAATGGTAGAGAAAAACAAGAACTTGACGCTCAAAATCTGGAATTAAAAGCAAAAAAAATAAAAGGTACTTTTATTTTTAGTTTAAGTTTTTAGTTTTTTGTTTACACCAATCTCACCTCCCACCACAAATCAACAACCGTCGTCTCTTTATGTTTTCCAGCGAAGCTCCATCGTCGTCACGCCTGTTCCTCCTCTCCGGTGTGCCTCTATCTGCTGATTTGATGTAAGTGACTGATTATATATTTTTTAATGGATTGGGGTTTAATTATTTGATGATTAAAATGAAGTGGGGCTTAATTATTTCACTTCAAATTAATACCCTAAACACTTGTGGATCTTGGTATCAAATACGTAGAATATAATAACTTTCAAAGAACAAATAAAGTTATAGCAGATTTGTTTTTAGTCCTACATGAATTAAAAAACAGATTTCTACACTTCCACGGTGTGGATTTGATGAAGTATACTTTGAGTCTTCAAGTGGATTTGTATAGGTTTGACATTTTTATGGTTGGAATGTGGGAGCATAATTTGTCCTTTAAATGTCATGTAAGATGTGAAATTAATTTTAGTATTTTTTTTTTGGAGTATTGAAATTCTGTTTTTCACCTGGCAGTATGAGGTAGTGGAAGAAACAGAGTCTCGAGTTGAAGCAGAAAGTAATGTTGTGAAACCACCATTGGTATATTATGACTTTGAAAAAAAATTATACTCCTTATATTTTAGATATCTTATAGTTCATAAAACGTTTCATTTGTGTTTTGGATTTAGGCAACAACACCGGCCAATCGATGTCTATGGTTCTGAACTTCTGTTGCTCCTTCACCATACAACCCCGTTCAGGTAATCTACTTTTCCCTCAATGAATTGCTACGTATATCGCAATACGTCCAAAGGATAGAATAGTTGATTAGGTTAATGCATTAGCATTTTCATTTGTATGTCATATTGGACATGTGATATGATGTTACTTGAATAGATCAACATT
This sequence comes from Tanacetum coccineum, assembly GCA_026074375.1. Taxonomy (NCBI): domain Eukaryota; kingdom Viridiplantae; phylum Streptophyta; class Magnoliopsida; order Asterales; family Asteraceae; genus Tanacetum; species Tanacetum coccineum. The sequence continues at coordinate 44,396 of BQNB010011614.1, forward strand.
GGTCATTAAACTTGGATGTTTGCAGAGCAAATTCTTTGAGATGTTTGTTGCACCGTATACCAAGAGAGGGTTGCTGCTAAAATTCTTGATACTACAGCGAAAAGCGAAGGTTGGAGAAAACACAAACAATAAACCAATTACTTGATTATCACCTCCCGATAATGTGGTAAGTTTTGTTACTTATTGTATTACTATTCACCTCACTTATGCTGTGGCGTATCTGTATTTCGGCCTTATCGTTGTTTTTGCCACCGCTTGAATCCCGCGCCTTTAGCGCATCAACTTTGGCTGTGATATTTTTTAAAAACCAAAATTAGTGTAAATTCATATTGAATATTATATTATGTACAAACCACCTCTATTTGATGATACCTGAAATAAGTGAGTGATTACTGATCTGATGAGTGGAACCATCTTAATGAGTTCCACTTTTTTTAACTGCATCTAATTTTTTGTTGATGACTGTTAAACGACATCGTTACATATACCTAATGTAGGGGATTTTGATTAATATTTTTTCACTAAATATTCCATTAAGCTTTCTTATAGGGCTGTTTGGATCAACTTATTTACCCCTCTTATGGGCTTATTTGATTTATAAGCTCACTTTTTAGTCATTATTGGCTCAAGCCAATAAGTAAGCGAATAAGTGGGGTGAGTAAGCTAAGCTAAACACCCCCAATAAAGATACCCAAACTTTTTGCTTTTTTATTATTACCAATGTACTGGCCGGGTGTTACGGATTTGAGACTGTGTTTTTCGTGAACGCATACTTAATCCCAGATGTGGCAACACTAAAAGGAGAGGTAAATCCAAAATCCTCTATGAAGCTACTATCAGTTTAAGTTTTTGCTCTTTGTATTTTATATGACTTGAATTCTATTCATAGTTGTCTGACCAGTCTTATCGGATGGTTTTAGACTTTACTAATGGTTAAAACCGTCGAGTGACAAAAGTGAAATGAAACTGAAAATCCTATGTTGTTATGTACTACAGGTTAAAACTGTCGAGTGACAAAAGTGAAATGAAATTGAAAATCCTATATTGTTATGTACTGCAGGTTAAAACTGTCGAGTGACAAAAGTGAAATGAAATTGAAAATCCTATGTTGCTATGTACTACAGGTTAAAACTGTCGAGTGACAAAAGTGAAATGAAACTGAAAATTCTATGTTGTTATGTACTACTATTTGAAAAGGAAGTTCCAGGCACAATGGCTTGAAATGCGAAAGGACTTCAGATATTTAGTGCGTACAAAATATAGTTAGAGATGCTTTTGACCATTTTTTAGGTGTTATATATTTTCCAGTTTCACCTATTAGAGATTAACATAATGAGAACAACCCACTCATAAGTCAACAGGGCCAAATTACTAACATTCTTATAGGTTTTTTAATAGCCACTACTTGCTGCCATTTATTAATAACGTGAGTTCGTAGGTTTGACCTGAGCAAAAAAAATGCATCGGGCCAAAAACATAGAATAAATATTAAACAGTCACTTGGTTTTATATCCAACTTAAAGTAAATGGCGTGTTTGGGAAAGGTTATTAAACAACTTATGATGTTTGGGAAAGGTTATTAAAAGAATATCATATGCAGCATGACCCTCAATCTTGGAATGTAAGTCATGCCATGGCTACCTTGGAGGCTTTATTCCTGCCTAAATTTTTGTTACACCAGTATTTAAATGACTTTTTTTATTGGAATTATAGGTTGGTAAATGTCGTACCATGTGTTCGTATATCTACAAAGTACACATTTCAGATGATGGGTAAAAGCACCCCCAACAACCTGAAACATGGAATAATAGAACATGTAAATATTGCCATTACTATGATTGTATAAGCACAACTTAGTTACATGTCGTATTCATGCATCCATGGATTACAGGACTGGTATCTTTGAAGCAACGAAGATCGGACTTACAAGTAAAGCCTATATAATAAAGCACCTTGAGAATTGAGCCAAAAATTAGTTTATATATTTCTTACATTATATGATGTTTATGCATGTTTTTCTGATGTTCCAGGATCAGCATATATCATCATTCTGCAATATTGTTTTGTGGACAACAGTAAAAATACCATCTGAAGTATTAAAGCAAAGGTTGCAGGCAGGCATATGGGGAAGAAATCATTTGTACATGCGACAGTCCTCTTTTATGTTGCAAGCATGGGACATTATGGTACAGATTTGATTGAGGTTTACATATGCCATTTGCAAGATTGCAAGATGTAAAGCGGGTATCCGATATTTAACATACAGACTTTTGACGTCTATTAATAAAATGCTTCGACTTACGCATAATTGATCAACACCATTGACACATCGGGGATTGCTCCTTTTGGGTCTAAATAACATGTTAGCCCCGCCGCAACGCGCAAGTCATTTTCCAACTCGTTTATTACAAAAATAACTTGATTTCAAATATAAAGAAACATTAAAATTTTACATGTTCCTGCTTATCTTTCGAATACGAAGATTGTGTGCTTTTTGCTTCTAATTAACATAATTATATGAATACATAAAGATAATTTTATTTTATTTATAGCTTTATTGTTATCACTTGAAGAAAATCAAAGTGACTATTATTTTACAGAAAATAAATTAGCACCTCAAGTTCTAATTTGGTACATACTAATAAAATCAATAACATAACCTCATGTTATGTTAAAAAAAGAAAAATAAAACTTCACGTTCTATTATGATTCTCTTAAAAGAATCGAATAACGTAACATCAATGTTATTGTTTATTGATCTCATCAAGAGAATGAAAATTTATCATAGCCTCGTGTTATGATTATATTTATTCATTATAAAATTTCAAGTTTTATTACAATGAATGTATCTTTTAAAGAACCCCAAGTTCTTTGTGATTCCTTTAGATGAATCACGATAATACAACCTCATGTTGTGGTTAAAAAAATTATTAGAACCTCAAGTTTTAATATGATACTTTCAAGAATCAATATCATAACTTCATGTTATGTTAGAAAAATTAGAACCTCAAGTGTTCATTCATAATAATTGGATAAAATAACATTAATGTTATTGTTTATACATTTTCTTCAACTTCGTTATAAGATCCTCAAGATCTACTATGATCTCGTCAAGAGAATAAAAGAATTATCATAACCTCATGCTATGATTATATTTATTTATAATAAAACCATTGCACAGGTCATGAGAGAACGACCTCTAAGTGTCGTTTGAAAAGTAATCTTGTATTGTTTAGACTCCAATGCACATCAAGCTATCACCTAGCTCTTAAGTACCTGAAAAAACGTGTTTTAAAACGTCAACAAAATGTTGGTGAATTTATAGGTTTATAAATTAAACGAGGCGGATAACAAGATTTTCCTATAATAAAGTAGCAATTACAATATTACAAAATGTATTACAAAATGCACTAAGCTCATGGCACTGAAGCTCAACAATGAATGTATATCAAGTACATTTAAATAAGGGTGTCAAATGTAGATGTTCAACCCGTAACATCTATATGATCCGAAATGCTATACATTCGTCGTTTCGTTCAACCGGAATACTAGCAAGTGCTACTTGCCCGAACGGGAGCGTCACTCCAAATAGATCTATTTATAACATTCTCACTTACAATCCAGTAATTAACAGTTCATGATGATGGGCATAGTGGGTTATAGCTACTTAGGCAAATTCGTAACATTTGAATTAAAATGTACTTGCATCCTTTTATAAAAACAACATGATCTCATCCTCGAGATTTGATAAATAATTAAGAAATGAAAGATGGGGACTATAAACTCACCTTAATGAGGTAGCAATGAATATGGAGCGAGCAAGGTAAATGGTGCACGCGAAAACAATGCAAAACTCTATCCGCTACCTAAATGAATAATACGCATATTACTAATCATGTAATGTACTACAATGTATGCAATCTTGTCCTTAGTATTGTGCTTGAGTTTGAGAAATATTACTTGTTTAAAATGTGGTTATTCATGAAAATTGGCCAAATGTATCGGGTAATAATCTCTTACCATTAAACATGTAAATTACGATATCGGACATTTTAGAAACTAGGTTGTAAGTACTTTACTAGTTAATTCAATCGACACTTGGTTTGGTCTCTAAACGTGTCAAACAAATGGACGAAATTATAACAAAACGAATTTAAAAATTAAGTTTTATTGATGAAATTTGGGGGACAAACGCAAAGTTTTACAATCAAATTATGGGCTCGTTACTTAATGAAATTACAATCCAAAAGTGGTTTTGAAAACTAGGCCAGGTTGTCAACAACTTTCGTTATTTAAGTTTTGTCTAAAAGTGTCGTTGGATATGTTAAAAACGTGGCCAAGGGAGGGGTGTCGCGACTGGGTTACAAGACAGAAAACTTATTTTTGGTTAAGTGTTTTTCAAGTGACTTTTGGCTGACTTTGTTCGCGGATTACAAACTCGTTACTCAGTATTATGACAAACCAAAAATACTTTTGAAAACTAGGCCAGGAGTACAATAATTCATCTTTTATAAGTTTTGCAATTTGAAGTCGTTATAGTGATTAAAAACGAGGCTAAAGTAAGGGTGCACGACCCCTTCTGTCAACAGTTTCAATTGTTAAAACACGCAACAACAGTACTAACTTTTAGTCCTATTTGCGAGTTCGTTACTTAACCTTACGACAAACTAAAATCACATTTATAAACTATGCCAGGTTTACTACAACTTTCATTAATTAAGTTTTACGTTTCGAGGTGATTAAGCGGGTTAAAAACGGGTGTGAATGTGGTGGTGTCGCGATCTTCCAACAGTATTAACTATGAACACGCGACAACAACACTAACTTGAGACTCAATTTGCGGGTTCGATTCTTAACCGTTTACGAGGATTCAAGTTGCTAAATAAAGCCTAATATGTCAACTATAAAACGCCCCTATTTGTTAACTCTATGTCTAAGTTTAAGCGGGTCAAAACAAGGCCTAAATTTGACCCAACAGGGCAGTTTTCATGCACATAAAATAACAGATTTGTAAGTCTATTTTCCGCTTCGTTAAAAAGTGTTGAAAGCTCAAATTTTGCATGAACGCTACTCCTATACTACGTTAACGAAAGATAAGCTCAGAAATTTCATTGGTCAAGTTTGTATACGGGTTTCTCAATGAACCCGTATACATAAGAAGGTTTACAAAAAAAAAGTGTTTTGCTTTTAAACTTGAAATTTGGCTAACCATGATTAAGTATATATATTTCGTTACAAAAAGGTCTAGCACACGGTTTCCTAACAACATATGACTAAGGGTTTCTTCTAATTATAAGTTAACAATTTTTAGTTTCTTGTTTCTCTTACAGACATAAACGAACATGCATGTTTCTGTTTTACAGGAAACTTACAATTAGGTAGTGTGTGCTTATCTTTTAAACAAAACGTTCTCAAGCACAAATAAACCAAGGACGAATGCAGGTAAATAAAGAGGAAATAATGTGACTCACAAAGCTGGAAGAAAAACACGGATAAGGACTTGAACTCAAGTGAAAACCTTAACTTGTTACCAACCCAATTCGAATACAGAACCCAAGCCACTAAACCAAACATTCCACAACAATATTCACCTCACTAATGTACTTGCAACCAACGAAGACACACCTATCTTGCTTGAACTTCGACGAGAAAAGAAGGCCAAAAAAGACGAATTTAGTGTTAGGGTTTTTTTGGGTTTTGGTCTCTTATGTAAGGTGAAGGATGTGGGTTTGCTGTTGGGTGTAAGTCGAAACCAGAAGAACATGAAAACCAATGTGAGTTGATGAAGTATGAATTTGATAATGAGATAATGGTGTTGTATCTTCTGGGTTTGCAAGAGTTAGATAGGCTTTATATACTTGAATAGCAATGCATGTATAGTGTTTCATCTTTGATGTCACGTTTGTATGTTGACCCAAATAAGGCAAAGGATTTTTAGGTTTTTACATAGTCAATGCACAAGGTTTAAAAGGTGAGTACTGTTGGTGTTGTGTGGGAAGCAGAAACAAGGAAAACACAGCAACATCACGTGGGTTTTGAGGGTATTTGTAAAAGGGATAATTGGCTTTATACAATAGGTAATAGAGTTATAGTGAGAATAGATCTTGTATATCTTATCCAAGTTGGGAAATCACTGATTTGTGGAGTTGGAAAATATGTACACGATATTTTTTTTCTTGTTTTTAGGAAAGTATATTAGTTTCTAGTATTAGGTTTATGACTTAGGAAATTTTATTGTCTACACCATTTGAAAACAAGGAACATTATTAGACTTGTTTTAGTTTGCTTATTAGAATGAAACACTAAGTTGTGATGAAAGGTAAAGAATAGAATATACTCGTTTAAGAAATTGATAACTAGTTTCTTTAGTTTAAACGTAGTACTTATCACGTTTTTAATTAAGAAGACTTGATTTAATTTGGAATGTATAAATATGTATAAGTATAAAACCGGATATGGAGGTTTTTATGTAGTAGTTTTGATAAGAATTTGATATTAATGGTAATAGCGGGTATTGGTTGAAGTATAGATGGGTTTATGGGCTCCCATGCATGCATAAAGGTGTTTTGTTGCGAAACGTAAACGTTTTACGTGACGAATAAAAAAAAAAGTGAAAATTTTAAAAATTGTATTCGTAAAAATAATATAATACTTGTTGGACGTAAACTTTTATTTGTTTGATGCCCGTTTACGTTGAATGTTGATTTTTAGTTTACGTGATTTAATTAAACGGTTGAAATTAAAAGTAAACGCGAAAAAATTTAAAATAATTAGTTGGGTATTTATTGACGTAAAATGACGTGAAAATATGAATTGTTACAGTTTCCTCGTGTTAAAAGAATTGCGTCCCGCAATTCAGTTCGAGTTGCCTTCCGGAATAGTGTTGATGAAGAGGTGTATATACTTGTCTTAATCCTCCTAATACGTGCTAAGTCAATTTGCTATTTTAAGGTGGAATCACATTGGTACGGGTCTCAATTTCCTTGACATGATCGATTAGGTCATCTGGGTGATATTATGATGAGGAGAATAATTGAGAGCTCAAATGGGCATCCACTAAAGGATCTCAATATCCTATTATCAAAAGATTTATTATGTGGAGCATGCTCTCTTGGAAAAATGATAACTAGACCCTTAATCAATAAACTTGAAAACAAATCTCTTTTGTTTCTATAAAGAATTCAAGGAGACATTTGTGGGCCAATTACTCCTCCACGTGGATCATTTCGATACTTTATGGTATTAATTGATGCATCATCCCGATGGTCCCATGTCTAAAGGGTAGATTACCACACAAAAGCAAGTAATTATCCTAAAAGCTCGCTATGATTGTATGCACCTCAAGTTGCATGAAAAAAAACATAGGCGAGTTCGATCTCACAATTTCAGTATTAGATCTGAATTAAAAGAGAATATCTAACGGTGAAAGACCCGTTAAATGTATGTCAAAATCTAAAAGAAAGATTTGACCCTCAAAGCAAGAAATTATTGTAAATGCGAGCACATTTTCGCAAAAAATTTAAAATAATTAGTTGGGTATTTATTGACGTAAAATGACGTGAAAATATGAATTGTTACACAATGTGTATGTTTGAACAAACACGATAAACCCGTTTACTAGATTTGCTCCATTCACTCAACTGAATGTGACTCAATAACGATGATCATGTAGATATCGTGATTATGGACGTGGTGAATTTAATTATTGTCGTATTAATTCAAAGAAACTGGTTGGCAACCTCAAGTCGCAAGATTAAAGATGAGTATATCAATATAAAGATCTATATTCTCTCAAGCGAATATGATAAAATGATCAACATAAGATGTTCATTCTCTCAAGTGAATGAGATAAAATGATCAATATAAGATCCTCATTACCTCGTGCGATTGTAATAATGTAATGATAAATGTTTAAAAATCATTTATCTTGGTAAAGGATATGGTCGATGTAGTATGACAATGACAAACCACTAGTAGTGGCAAAATAAAATAAGAAAGGAGCAAACAAAATGCTATTTATGCACAAATTCAATGTGATGTATGCAAAATACAAGTGTGTCAAAGATATTACATACTATATTCATAGATTTAAGAATATATGCTAGCACATTTTTGCTCCGTAAAAGAAATACAAAATTGTCATGAGGAACACAGTTAAATATTAAGGATACATTATATTCTTTTGTATCTTCCTCGGCATGCATTATATAAAAATTAGTAAAAGCTAATCATAGCCATAACATAAGTTTATGAGCAATAATTATAATATTTTTTGTATGACCGGTTACACCACCCCGAGTCATTAATGATGAGAAAACTATAAAAGAATAAGATTCTTCAATCTAATGTTGTTATCTCTCAAAAGAAGTTGATTATTAATCTATCAACTAGAATGGGGAATCAATTCCTCAATTTTCTAAAAAGAAAACAAATGGATATATGTAGGCATATAAATCCACTGTATGAATTATTTAGAGTTTAAAATCGATGCATCGTCTAAATGGTCATCAAATCTCAACCTTAAGTTTGCATGATTAATAGTTCAAAACGAGCCTAACATTCCAGAGTAAGTTTCATCATGAATATCCGATGAATTACTTCTAAATTTCCAATGATATTGAGAGAAACTTTTTGTTATTGTATGGGGCCATATTATAATATACACAACAACAAAATTAACATCATGCCAATATGTTATTATAAATTCTCCCTTTTATAATTGGTTTTGGTTATAAACCAAACATATCCCATTTTAGTTTTTTTTTGACAAATTACTCCGCCTAAATGCACATATACGAGATATATTTTTGACAAATTACCCGCCTAAATGCCGTACATAATACGAGATATAGAATAAGGATAATATCTAGGATGGGCAAAAAATCTCGAACCCGACAGGAGATTAATCCTTAGTCTATACAAGTCTATACTGGATCGAGACGGTTGGGCTTAAAAACGAGGATTTTAACCCGAATAATATATACACGTACACAAATATATCTATACTTATACAATATTTAGTTAGTATTTACAAGAAATAATTTTTAATATTTTTTATCTTTGTAAGATTGTAAAATTGTGATTATAGAAATACTGTTTAATGTCATATTTATAAGTTGTAATTTTTGGCGGTGTAATTTATCATTATTTATGTGTAACACTATCGTTGAAAACTTAATAACGCTTGTTTGTATTTGATTATTAGTAGGTTTTTTTATTTTTCAAGTTATTCTAACCGTCTACAAATAATAATAAATGTGAAATATTGCGGCTTTAGTTAAGAATTACACCTAAATAGGACACCCTGATAAGATCTCCGATTAGTATGGAGCGGGTTTGGGGGAGCATATCGCCCCGACGGGGCGCCCCGATAAGATCCCCGACTGGGATTGGGCGGGTTTGGGGAGAACTTTGGTAATCAGGTTTGGGGATGGGGATGGCCGCCCCGCCCCAAACCCGCCCCGTTGCCATCCTTAAATAATTCCTTCAGAGAGAGAGAAGAACTAGCTGCGAATTAAGAATGAATTATCATATTCTATTGATCTTCGCAAAAAATATTATGAATTTATGGATAATCCAATATCGATGGATATACACTATCCTAAAATAAAATTCCAGCTAGTCATGCTCCGATTATATGCCGTCCCTTAAGGACACTATTTTATTATGGCATGCCTCAAGCATGGTAGAATAATCGATTTCAAATAAAATCCTCGATGAAAAATATGAAGCATGAAAACAAGATGGTTGGTCGAGGTATACAAACACCCCATGATAGTATCATAAAGGGACACTAGACATGAAGGTTCCAAAGAAAATGAGATCTTAATAAATTCTATCATGTCAAAAATCATATGGAATCGAAACAAAACAACATCGATAAATTTGTCTACATACAATATATTGCTTGCTATTATGCATAACGAGGGTCAGAGATCAATTAGGATGAAAACATTCGCTCAATGAAATGTTTGGCCAACATCAAAAGACGCAATCTCTTGAAAATACGAAAAGTATTAGAACACGAAGTTCATACACGATAATGTGTAAAATCCATTGGATAAACATCGGTCTTTGTGCGAAACCGAAATAAGAGTTATAAAAGTTATGTGCTTTAAGACACAAATTATGGATTAAATAAATTCAAAAAAACATGAAGTTGATTATTATGAGACATATTGTCTCGAGGTGGATGCAAAAATCTTATTGAGGAAGTCAATATCGAGATATTTAATTTGCCCTAAATAAGTTTATTAGAGCTCTGGTATTCCATGAATGGTCTATAATGCCTCACGCATGTATATCAACTTCAACTTCTTGAAGCAATTAATAGAGTTCTCAAGAACTCATTTTTGTTAAAATTGAGTGAATCCTCATATAGATCAAAATCATTTGGACGCATATTATATGAACTGATTTTGCACATGTCTCTAAGAAATAATTGGTCCTCTGGTACCATAAATTAGTGCAACCAAAGCTTTGATGTATATTTTGAAATTAATATGCGTAACGAGACTATATATTTTTATTTGTATTAGCAATATATAGATACACACTTATTTTGTCATTTTTGTAGGATTTATTCATATCACCAACAATTTGGTGGAATTCATTAGAAAAGCGTTAACAACAAAAGTTTTTGAGCAACTCATTCATAAGATGAACACTCAACACTTTAAGAATATATATACACCAAAGTGAGAGGGAGTATTATAAACACTACACTTTTTCCCTTATTCAAGTTTTTTTTATCCCAATGGGTTTTTCTTGATAAGGTTTTTAACGAGGTAGTTTATATACAACATTGGTTTTGAAGCATCACATTGATAGCTTATAATAAATGGCGAACATACAAGAGGGAGTGTTATGAAATATTTATTTAGTGGATGATTCTCCATTATTTAGTTACCTATTATAACTTGCCTAATTAGCCCTATAAATAGTGGCTCTATGTAACCATTGCGAGATATCTCATAATAAGAATGTTCTCTTCCTCTCTCATTCTCATGTTCTTGTTTTTTACATTTACAATGCTTTCTATTATATTTCGATGGAGTGCTTTTAGATTATGACATATTTCAGCGTGGTGTTAAATTTGCGATATATTTTAAGTTTATTTAATAAGTATTATAGGTTACATTCTATTAGAACTAATATGTAATCCAACATTTATTGTTGGCAGTTTCCCTTCTTCTTGATTCGCAAGTATATGAATTATGTACACGTAGATGCATTATATTGACTATCCACACCCCCACCCGCCGGTGGATGCTGGTTGGTGTGAGTGCCAGCGTGAACACCATCGTGGGTGGATGCGGGTGGTTGCTGGTTGATGAGGAGCTAGTTCCCATACCGCTTATCTTTCCTCCTTTATTCCTTTCTCTCTCCTTATTTCCCCCTTTCTCTTTGCTTGTATTCTTTTTTCCTTTTTTTAAATAAATATAATTATGTGGGTTGCAGTGAGTTGGGTGTGCGGGGTTTGTGGGTTAGAGGGGGTTGAAAGGGAAAAATGATGTAGCGTTGATGTGGCGGCTGAAAAATGCTGGTTGGTGCTGGTCGAATGCTGATAGTCTTATGAAACGTAAGGACACGCTCAGACATACATATAGAGAAAGAAGATCTCATGCGAACGACACAAATATGTAAAAGCCAAAAATTTTGATGTCACGGATGAAACAACAAAAAAATGCCCTAATTTAATTTTTAAACAAACAATATATAAGTTTTTATAGGAGCTTGGAACCAATTAGTCGTAAGAAGTGAAACAAAAAATGATATATTTGTTAATCAAATAAGATATCTATGATTGTAACCAAGTATAAGGTGTCATACCTGCTCTTCTTTTCTGACATAAGCTTGCAAAGGAGGGTCTTCAATGCACAAAATTGATGACATATGTTATACCTACTGATTAGAACCAACGTTTGGTTATGGACTAGAATCGACGTTCACTCACCGATTCAGACCTCATGTAATATCTAAAGTATATTATACAATAACTAACGTGTAATACATCACAGGCCACCAAAATACATAAAGGGCATTACCCATTTTTACTCTATAAAAGGGGAACACCCCACCAGGTTTGTACACACTTTCTTCTGCTTATTCTCTCTATATATAATTTCTTTAAGAGTTCTGACTTGACCGTCAGAGGGTGGTTCTTGGGGCTTTGGCCTCGGGTCCCCTTATAACGGATTCTTTTATGTTTGTCGCATACGATTAGAGCGGCCCAACACAATCATCTAAACCAACCTGGAGGATCGATGTAGCAACATTTGGCGCCATCCGTAGGACCAAAGCAACAAACTAATGTGTTTTATGAACTGCTTCGTATTCTAAACCTTATCTACAGGTTCTAAATATCACACCCATACATGCTATATGATCTGAGTACTTGCCTAGGGATGGCAAAAAAAACTCCATACCTGATGGGGAATCCGATCCCCTACCCTAAATTGAATGGGAAATCCTCAAGTTGACCAAAGATGAGAACGAGAAATCTCTGAATTTAAAAATGAGGATGAAGGTGGGGATGGGGATACCCTCAATCTACAACCTCATACCCGATAGACCTTGAACCCCATAAATCATATATATATATATATATATATATATATATATATATATATATACATATATATATATACATATATATAATATACATATATTTATATAATATAATATATATTATATAAATATCATACATATATATATATAATGTGTGTGTGTGTTATTTGTGTGTGTTTATATGTATATCATATATATATATATTTATATATATTATATATTTTATATATATATATATATATATATATATATATATATATATATATATATATTGTTGGAATACATGATGGGTTTCAAAAACAAGTTTTACATACAGCGGAAGCCAAAACAAAGCCCACATCATGATTCAACCGAGGAACCGACTTACAACGCGAATTAGCAACAAAGGAAAAGATGAATAGAGATCATATCTCAACGTAGCAGGTTGAGCACGAAATTCTTGAGCTTCCAAAGCTTCCTGGACACCGCAAGAACCTTGTGCAACCCTCGGGTGCTAGCCCTTGATTCTCGAAACCCTAAGTATTTGATCATAGGTTATGGGGTGATTTTGGAATAAAATCTAGTACCAAATTTGGAGCCAAAGACCCCTATATATACCCATAAAAGGATAACACTAAATAAGCTTCAAATTTGAACCAATTCATGTTCAATTACAATTCTGGCGAATCGGCACGGCCGTGCCACATTTGGCACGGCCCATGTCAAACCCAAACTTAGCCTGTGAGACCTGCCGTCTAAAACCCACACTGCCTGTGTGGCCTAGAGGTGACACGACCCGTGTCACATTTGGCATGGCCGTGTCAGGCCTATTTTCAGCTTATCTTTTCTAGGCGTTCTACGGGACGGATTGCTTATATTCTTGCCGTGTGACTGGAAGGCCCTTGCATCCTCAGTCATGTTTCTAATCCACTAATGTCAGTGCGTATTCCCTAACAAACTCCCACTTGCACATGACATAGTGCGATCTAGTAATAATTAACAATGAGCGGTACCTAGCAGTACATCACTGCCCCAAATCAGCAAGAGTATCTATGACTGCAAACGATAACCGAACTCACATCAATGTGACTCAGCCCTAAGTAAATAATCAAATCATCCTTTTGTTTCTTAATATCCCTTAAACACGAGACATGGAATAGTCATCTCCGATCGTTCAAACTTTATTTCCTGATATCAGATTCATGTTAGCATACAAATAGACTACGACCAAGTCTAGTCTAAGCGCGGCCACGCATTTAAGTGCTAACACACAATCATCGAGGGGCCTAAGGATATCACCCTTATCTAATGATAAGAGTAACAAATACCTTTGATCATATTATGCTTATCTATTTCATCATATCGTACCCAACATTCTTATAGCAGCTATTTACGGACAACATTTGGGAGATGCCAAAGCACAATAGAATCATAGTAAACAACAATGCATATTCGGTCTGAGGACAAAATAACCTTTAATATCTTGGATTTACTTTTGACCAAAATTCCATAAAGTAATTCCAAGTGGGCTCACCTCCAATACTCACTTCTCGATAAGTATTAGTGAGTCTAGTTACAACTTAATCAGCTATAACCATCACTCCAGTCTTAGCACAATTCTTCCTTCCCAAAAGAATGAACGACTGTGGAGAGTTACAAGTTACAATATAACCCATGGAAGTATTTTAAACATGCTAAAAGATATGACTCAGAGTTAATTAATAATGTAATAGATAAATGAAATCATCACATTAAATACGACAATAGTCAGAATCACAATATCCGGAATAAACTAAAATTTTAAATACATCAAGCCATTAGCATGTCAATCTTAAGACCTATAGACCTACTATGAGCATCATGCTTGGTCTGGGTCATTGGCTTGGTACACGGATCCGCCAGATTCGCGTCCGTATAAACTCTGTTGATAACCACCTCCCCGCTGGCAACTACATCTCGGATATAGTAATATTTTCTAAGTATATGCCTGGTGCATTTGTGTGACCGGGGCTCTTGAGCAAGAATCACATGCCCTTTATTATCACAAAAGATCTCGATAGGTGACTAGATACTGGGGACAACACCTAGATCTTTGATGAATTTCTTTATCCAAATGGCCTCTTTCACAGCATCATTCGCCGCAATGTACTCAACTTTAGTCGTAGAGTCAGCTACGGTCTCTTGCATGGTACTTTTCCAACTGACCGCTCCTCCGTTCAACAGGAAGACAAATCCTGACTGTGAACGAGAATCATCCATGTTCGTCTAGAAGCTTGCATCGGTGTAACCTTTTACACTAAGCTCACTCTCACCACCAAAAACTAAGAACATATCTTTAGTCCTCCTCATATACTTTAGAATGTTCTTCACCGCGATTTAATAAGCTTTTCCAGGGTTAGACTGATATCAACTCGTCATGCTCAATGTACACGATACATCAGGTTTAGTACATAGCATGAAGTACATAATAGATCCCACAAGAAAAGCATAAAGGATACTCTTCATCTCTTCTAGTTCTTCAGGATAACTAGGACTCTGAGCCTTGCTCAAAGTCAAGCCATGTTGCATTGGAATGAATCCCTTCTTGGATTCATCCATCATGAATCTTTTCAGTACTTTGTCTATGTACGTGCTCTAGCTGAGCCCTATTAGGCATCTAGATCTATCTTGATAGGTTTTGATGCCTAACACAAAAGATGCTTCTCCTAAGTCTTTCATAGCAAAACATGTTCCCAACCATTTCTTAACCTCGGTTAACGTTGGAACATCATTTCCTATGAGTAGTATGTCATCTACATACAAGACTAGGAATACTTTCTTGCCCTCACTAGTTCTGACATATACGCATGGTTCACCTTCACTTTTAGTAAAACCAAAGGTTTTCACTTTCCTATCAAAGCAAAGATTCCAGCTGCGAGATACCTGCTTAAGTCTATAAATGGACTTTTGCAATTTGCACACTTTATCAGGGTGCTCAGGGTGTTTAAAACCTTCGGGTTGTGCCATATACACGTCCTTATTTAGCTTTCCGTTAAGAAAGGCGGTTTTAACATCCATCCACCAAATCTCATAGTTATAGAACGCAATTATTGCTAAGAGAATTCTAATAGATTTAATCATGGCAACTGGTAAAAAAGTTTCCTCATAGTCTACACCATGAGTCTGTGTGAAACCTTTAGCAACCAGTCTGGCCTTGAATGTGTGTACATTTCCAAGCACATCAGTCTTCTTCTTGAAGACCTATTTACACCTAACGGTTTTGCAACTGGGTGTAAGATCAACCAAGTCTCATACCTGGTTATTTTAAATGGATTGCATCTCACTTTTCATAGACTCCTTCCATCGAGCAGACTATGGGCTAGCTATCGCTTCCTGGTAAGTGGTCGGTTCATCTTGAACTACCAACTGTTCATCACTCCTAGAGACGTAAAAGTCATATCTCTATGGTTTATGACGAACTCTACCAGATTTGCATGGAAGAGGTAGAACGGTGTCAGTTTCCTCTGTCTCATTAGACGGAGATTCACTAGTGTTAATTATAGGTTCCGTTGAGTCCTGAATCTCTTCAAGATCAACACTGCTCCCACTATCCTCTTTGGACAACATATTCCTCTCCAAAAAGACAGCCTCACGAGATACAAACACTTTGTTCTCGGAGGATTTATAGAATATGTACCCATAGGATGTAGCCGGGTATCCGATAAAGGCAACTTTCTCTGATCTGGGCTCTAGCTTATCTTGAGTCTCACTGCGAACGTAAGCCTCGCAGCCCTAGATGCGGAGATTCTTAAGAGACGGCATTTTGCCAAACCACATCTCATAAGGTATCTTTGAAACCTTCTTAGTTGGAACAAGATTGAGAATACGGGTAGCGGTTTCTAAGGCATAGCCCCAATCATCCTGGACCATACCATGTCAAGTAATGTACGGTTTCTCCTTTTTGCAACACCATTATGCTGTGGTGTTCCTGTAGGAGTCAATTAAGAGATAATCCCACAACTCCTTAGATGATCACAAAACTCTTGACTAAGATAGTCACCGCCTCTATTAGACCTAAGTACCTTAATCTTCTTGCCGAGTTGATTTTCTACTTCGTTCTGAAATGTATTGAAAACTTCAAACGTTTCAAACTTATGTCTTATCAGATAAACATAACCATATCTACTGATATCATCAGTAAATGTGACGAAGTATCTAGCATTGTCTCTTGTGCATGATCTAAATGGTCCACACACATTAGTATGTACAAGATCCAATAGATCTGTGCCTCATTCACCAGAACCGGTAAATGGAGCTTTAGTCATTTTGCCCATTAAGCAAGACTCGTATTCAACATCTGACCCACGATCAAATGCTTACAAAATACCATCCGCTTAGAGTTTGGTTATGCGGGTTTTGTTAATGTGGCAAAGACGATTATGCCACAAAGACATTTTGTCCAAGTTTCCACTTGACAAGCTAGTTTTAACATTCATGATTGATCTTTTATTATTAACACAAACATTAGTCTCATACACGTCATGACATGGAAAAGCTTTACAAATTAAGACATAATCTTTATAAACATAAATAATCTCATCATTAAAAGAAAAATCAAAACCATCGTCATACAAGGCATAAAAGGAAATAATGTTTCTAGCTATTACAGGAGAATAGCAACAATTTAATAATAAAATAAAAGAGCCAGAGGGAAAAGATAACTCGTAGTTTCCAATCCTCTCTACAACAACGACTTGCTTGTTACCCATGATCAGGTCCAGCTCTCCTGCTTTCAACAATCAACTTTCCCTTAGACCCTATACATTTGTACAAATGTAAGATCCACAACATGCGTCAAGTACTCAGGAGTTGGAAGAAGAAGTTGAATGCAGTTCAATCATATACGTACCTTGAGGCCTAACACCTTTGGCCTTGAGCTTCTTCAGCTCATTAAGGAACTTTTGGCAAGTATTCCTCCAATGCCCTTTCTCCTCATAATGGTAGCAAGTAGCATCTTTTAAATTTTCCTTTGGTGCAGAAGTGTCCTTGCCCTTCTCCTTAGATTTGGAAGCAGCAGCAGGTGCCTTACCCTTGCCCTTGGATCTGGAATTTCTCTTCTTCTTAATACCTCCCTCTTTAATAACCAGAACTAGGGTTGAAGAAGAAGTTGAGGGTTTGTGCATGGCCATATTCTCCTCAACATTCTTGAGCATGTCATGCAACTCTATAACGGTCTTGTCCATACCATGCATAGTATATTGCATCAAAAAATGCTCATTTACCGGGGTTAAAGAACCAAGGACGATGTTCGCAACCATCTCTTTTTGGACTGAAAGGCCCAACTTCTCAAGCTGGTCAACATACATCTTGAGATTCAATACGTGTTTGCTGACGCTTTCCCCTTCTTTCTGCTGGGTAGTAAGAAGAGCCCTCGTAGTCTAAAAGCGTTCTTGCGTCGCCTGCTGTTGGAACATCTCCTTTAGCTGAACGGCGATGTCATACGCACGATGGCCATTGAAACATTTTTGGAGATCGAGAGCCATAGACATACACATCAGAACTGCCACTTTAGTGGACTCACGCTTCTGCTTAGCATAAGCGTCTCTTACCGCTTACGCAACATTAGCTCTAGGCTCAGCAGGGATATGCGTGTCAATGACGTACTCCTTTTTCTTGTACCTGAGGACAAGCCTCAAGTTACGTAGCCAGTCAAGGTAGTTCGATCCATTAAGTTTCTCTTTCTCAAAGAAAGAGCGCAATGTAAATGGTGGGGTGGATGAAGTCGACATCTACAATAAGAGTTCATTTAAAATTTAGTATTCCGAAAAATCCTTGTTAAGATAATCACCCAAAACAGAAAATCGTTTTAACAAGGCTAAGATCCATATTTCATTCCAAATCAACGGAGGTATGTCGTACCCGCGAAAATGAAACTATTTAGGTAGGTGTTACACCAATCGCGACACAAAGTCCGACACTTAGATCGTACGAAGTTCTAATGATACCAAAGCATCGAATGACACGTTTAACCTCTTTCCACGCCGACCCTTCCCGAAGACAGTTTTACCTAACAACGGGTCTGGAATCGTAAGTCAACTATACTTAAGAACGTGGCAATCCGGCCCAAGACTCTCGGGTATCGCTAATCCCTCATCGATTACATATCCGGCCCAGGACTCCTGGGTATCGCGAATAAGAACCAATGTGTACGTTAAAATGGATGCCGTAAGACTTACATTTGAAAACTGGGTTTTTGTTTCTCTTTAGTGAAATCGTGACAAAAACTTATCTTTTCATGAAATTACTTTACTTGTTTTCATTTTAACAATATTTTGGAATCGATTTGCCTACCATGCTTGAGGCATGTCATATAAAATAGTGTCCTTGAGGAACAACTTATAATCAGAGCATGAGTAGCTGAAATTTTGTTTTTTGGCTAATGTTTATGTATGGCTATTAGATTATCCACTGAATATATGATGAGGTGTCATTCTATACACTATTTCGGGGTCATTTAACCCCCTAAATCATGCAAATATGCTCAGATTACGTGCTTAATCGTTTGTTTTCATGTTTTTAGCAATTAGATGGCTTTTGGAGGAAATACACGTGACTTGGGCTCATTTGGAGAAGAAACGGACAAGATTACGGACCTACACCAAATCTCATGATGACTTTTGCAAACAGTGGCTGGAGACGGCGTCGCAAGCATAAAGCGACACCGTCGTGATTAATCTAGTGACGACGTCAAGAATATGGTGACAGCGTCAGTTTGTGACCGACTTAAAGAGGATCTAGAATCGTCTATATGGTGATGGCATCAGGATTGCAAAGCGACGCCGTCGCGTCGACAGCTGTATAAATATAAATCCATTTTTAGGGTTTTAGTGTGTAACTTTTGGATAATTTTATATAACACTAGGGAGACGAACCCTAATTGTTTTAGGAGTTTTATAGGTCGTTTTTAGGGCCTCAAAACCCTATTGTACTACCTTGAATCCATGTTTTAATCAAGTAAGGTTATTTATCTTTAATAATTCAATATGTCTATGTGTTGTTTGATTAATTTATCTTCTTGCTTTCTTTATAACATGCGAGGCTAAACCCTCCTTTGTATTTATCTATGATTGCATGAAACTTAGGTTGTAGATCCTTTTGATGTTGCTTCTTGTTGATGAATGTGCGCGTTAGGCTTTAAAAAACCAGCTCTGTCCGTATCGCTGTTGATATGTCTAGGGAAACGTGAGTAGTGTAGAAAGGATACCATCAGTAACGGTCTTCATACTACCTTACCCATTATATGGTTGATCCCTCTTAAGTTATTTCACATGCATTTAATATACTCTTAGGGGGCCTTGTAATAGTCTTCATTCTACCTTATTGGTGCGATGCCTTAACGGAATATTGAATAGACGACGGGTTCGTATAATCAGTTCATGACCTAGGAAATACTTACACAGATCATCACAAGTGTGACAAAGCAACGGATGTAAGAGAAGCAATCCAAGGAGTAGTGCATGGTTAGGTAAATACATTTGCATATCATAAAGTTATCACCAGTAGATTAGATATTAATTAGTTTAGTAATTAGTTAAACAAACCAACCTCTCAAACCATAGATTTACTTGCTTTTATAAAATATAAAAACACAAAAATAATCTTCTCTCAACCTCTAGAATTTTATTAGACTGTGATTAAGCCTTCCCAAACTATTCCCCTAGAGAACGATAACAACCCCCGAGTCTTGCCTATACTACACTGCAATGATTAGGTACACTTCCTAGGGGATTGTAAAACTTCTTGTAGAAGTCTCTACGACCCTCACATCAGGTTTTTGATGCTTCTGCCGGGGAATAGTTAGGTATAGATCATAGTTTAACTTAGTTCTACTCGCTTGAATCCGTTCAAGTGAGAATTTAATTCCGTATATTAGCTTTCTTGTAGTCTATCTTTTCTTTGTGTTATTTATTTCGTAAACCATTCTCGTCAACCACTATGGGAGACGCGAATCCTATCCGTACTCTTGGAGATTACTCCAGCCCTAGCCACGAAGGCTACAGGAATACCATTGAGCTCCCCGTAGGGAACAACGTGGTACTTCTTTGATCCGACACCATCTGGTTAGTGCAAAATAGATGCTCGTTCCACGGAGTTCTGTTCGAGGATCCAAACCAACACCTCAAGGATATCTTAAAACTTGTGGACTCACTTGACCTTGACGGTGAAAACAAGGAAAGAATGCGTCTGCGTTTATTTCAATTTTCCCTTCGCAATCAAGCTAGCAACTAGCTTGAACGTCTTCCAGCAGGATCCATCATCACATGGGAGGATCTTACTACTCGTTTCCTTGCTCAATTCTTTCCACTGGGAAGGACCGCAAAACTTCGTAACGATATCCCGATGTTCCAACAACATCAAGGAGAATCTCTATCTGAAGCATGAACTCGTTTCAAGGACTTACTCCAAAAAGTCCCTCATCATGGCATCGACCTTTGGCTCCAAGTCCAAATCTTTTATGACCATGTGAATCCCGTCACAAGATGAACCATTAACCAATCGGCCGATGGCAAGCTTCGTGACAGAAACGCCAAAGAATCCTGGGCATTATTAGAGGACCTCGCCCTCTATGACAACGAAAGTTGAAACGACCCAAGGGATTTTGCTAAGCCGGTCAAGGCAATCTCTTTGCCTAAATATGTCCCGAGTACATCCGACCGCCGCCTCATCGAGCTCGAGAATCAAGTCCAACGCTTGATGGAAGTTCATCTTACTCCGACGCAACCTACTCAAGTGAAAAAAATCACTACCTCATGTGAGATCTGCAGTGGTCCCCACGACACTCAGTATTGCAAGGAATATCCCGAACAAGCTTTTGTTGAATATGCATCCTCGCGTACCGACAAAGCAGGAGGTAAGTGGTACACTTTTAAGCCCGAGCAAAACAATCTTGGTGACACCTACAATCCGTCATGGAAAAGTCACCCAAACCTTAGGTGGAGACAACCCCAAAATTTCCAAAATAATTTTTCAAACCCACCTAACCGGTTCCAACCCAACGGTTCAATCCCGAACCGTCCCTTCAACAACAATCCTTGAAGTTTTAACAATCAATCAAATCTAAAAGGATTGGTATCCAACTTCATGGCATCTCAAGACGCTAGACTGTCTAAGTTTGAAGCCGATTTTAAACAACAACAAAGTGAGATGACCAGCAAAATTGACACAATGTTGAAGGCCATCACCGATCGATTTGACAATCACTACCTAGCGACTCGGTTAAGGAACCTAAAACTGAGTACTTCTCCAGTTTTGTCTGCTCTAATCTTACTTAACAATAAATCCTCAATGCTCATCACACCCCTCCACTTCAATCAACGCTATCAAAACATGTTCCACTGAGGCGAACATTTCCCAGACAAGCAAGCTACAAACCGGGATGGGGATTGAAACAGGACCAACTGAAAAACCCAAATCAACTCTTGAAGATGAATTCCAGGATTTACATCATAACCTACCGGTTCTTGAATTCCTAGCTCATGCTCCAATCTATAAAGCAATGTTGGATAAATACGTGGAGAGCTTAAAACTAGGCAAAAACGGGTTAGCATTCTTCCAAGGAGAAGTATCTGCAAAGATAGAAGACCCTGGGCTATTCACTTTACTTTGTAGATTAGGAGACTCAAAGCCTTTCGACACCTTAGCTAATTTAGGATCATGTGTGAACATAATCCTATTATACCTCTTCAAAAAGCTTAACATTGGATTATTAGAAGAGACTGACCATATCTTTGGGTTAGCCGACGGAACCAAATCTTACCCCGTTGGAATTATTAAAGACGTAGAAGTCCACATAGGAAAACTAAAACTGTTAAACGATTTCTACGTAATCGATATGAAGAAAGACCCCGAAACCCCTTTACTAGTAGGAAGAGGATTCCTAGCAAGCGCCAATGCAGTTATAGATTGTAGAAAAGCCAAAATAGGGGTAGGAGAAGGGATCACTAGGTCAGTATTCGGAGTAAAAGAAGTCGATTTAGGTGAAGAGGAAGCACCCTATTTGACCATGCTTGGAAAAGGGAATCATACAAACCACGCCCTAGCTCGGATGGAGTAGACGTACAAATCCCTTACTATGCTAGGAAAGACTTCTTAGATTTCCATTTGCCCGGAGAATGGGAAATTGCTAGAGATGCTGAGATTAACCCTTTTGCGGATGTCCTTGTGTTTAGAAGAATGGTGGAGTTTTTAGGAGCTATACACATAAACCTTAAGAATAACATGTGGGAGTCGGAGGACTTAATTAACAACCTAATAAACTGGAACAAACCACCCAAAACAGTGATGGAGCATGGCATGCCAAGATTAGACTGATTGATCCAGACGGAGACGAGTTTACCAAAACCAACAATCAATCCCCACCACTAGAAAGCTCTCCGAGAGAGAAAGTCCAATGGAGATCATCGACTTGGACCACTTCTACGACACTTAACGTGTGACTTCGAGTCTAGTTATAAGAATCGTAAATAAAGGAAAGCGCTTCTTGGGAGGCAACCCAATGTTTATCTTTTCCCGCACTTAGGAGTGTCTTGTGTTTTAATTCTTTATTGTTTGTTTTATTATCTTTGAATGAATTTTGTAATCATGCTTTGTTTGTTTATAACTTCGTCTTAATTGCAATCAAAGGTGTTTTGCAACAAAATAAGTGTAGGGGAATATATCCGGTTTTTAAGAACCAAATTCAAACATTTAAAATAAATTATTTAGATTAATTCGCGTTAGTTTTGAGTCTTATGATTGTAGCCATTAATTCCAGGTTTTTATGCAGTGCTTTCTTCAGATTTAACTAATAAAATTGCGTGCAGGAAATTTCTCATAAAAAACGAAGAAGATTTTTTCACAGACGCTGGAGACGGCATCAGGACTAACACCCGACGGCGTCGCGTCTCTAGGAATGTAAAAATTTAATTTTTTTAGTATTTCTAAAAAATAAAATGTGAAATATTTAAAATTTGTAATTTTTTTGTAAACTTGTATGAACTTATAATTACATCATTACTCTCATCCTATCTTTACTTCTTTCATAGAGTCAAAACCCTAAATTCTCGTTATATTTATATATATCCCGCCGATTTTATGCTTGGTGTAGTTGTCTTTGTCTTTGATTACGGGTTATATTTGACGAGAAGAAGCTTGGAACTTCTTAGGAAGTTTCATTAGATGATTCTTGGAGGACGATTTAACTAGTTATCGCATGTTTCTTCTCCATTATTGAGCGAACTAGAGGAGTACTAGTTTCTTTTCCTTGTTTTCTTATCCCTTTGTTCGTTTTTACGGGTACTTCTATAGAACATTGGGGACAATATTCAAATTAAGTGTAGGAGGAAATAAGCCTTAGAAACTATTCTTTCATTTGCCATTTTATTTGTTCTTAAAATGATGGGTAATATATCGAAACATAACATAAAAAGGTAATCTTGACCCAAATTTAATTTTTTTTATGACACATACCGACGAAAACCAAGTATTAATAGCGTCTCATGGATAGGAATGCGTATGACTAGCACAAAAACCCTCAAAATTCCACCCCAAAAATGTGAGGTTCGCCTTTAGATCTTTAGGAATTCGGGTATCCATTATTGATACCCAAGATAATTTGTACCTTTAACTTTCTCGAGTTAAGGTTCGAATGCAGTCATATGTGTCTATTCCGTCGTTACGGGTGTGTATGTATGGTCTTAGTAGCCTTTTCTGGAGCATTGGTATAGGTATTAAATTATATGAGTGTACCGGTAGTATATTAAATTCTAGAACTTGTTTTTGTGATGCATCCAAGACCGCATAGTAAGTATTAGGATTTGCTAGAAAAGAGGCACTAGGATTGACCCAAGTTTTAAACCTGTAATTGTTATTATGGTTACACCGATCATATAATTATCCCACACCCTTGCCATGCACTCATTTTTAGTGCAGGATACCCATAGTACAACCCTCCGAGCCTATCCTTTTTCACGGTTCTTGTAATTTTCTAGTTAAGCCGGACTATTAAAGAAGAGCATTGTCACCCTTAAACCAATCGTTACACCCAAATCGCCTTAGCCTACCTTGTATGCACTCACCTTTAGTACATTATTATTTTAATCCAGGTTAATTATTGAGTACACGGTTGCTAAGTCCTTATCCTTGTAAATACTGTTTTGGGACGATTAAGATTCATGGTAGTATTTATCTTATAAAGAATTGGGGAAGAAGTAATTTATTACCCCCAATAGAGCTCAATAAGCTCCATGTTATTTTGATCCACCTCAAATCGGGTCATTAGTTAGATTGTAAATAATGGAGTATGTAAAAGTTCAAGTGTAGGGGTGTATCTATAAACCCCTATAATGTATTATATGTTTAAGCAATGGCGGGTAAAAAGTGTACGAAAAAAATGAGAAAAAAGAAAAGAAAATAATCAAAAAATGTAATATGAAAAAAAGTGAATAAACGGCTAACATTGCTATTTCTATGTTGTATATTAGAGTCCAGAAATAGAAAAAGAAAGAATTGGTGTAGTGTTTGTATTAATTTATCCGAGTCTTTGGCTTAGCAACAAACCAACGTTTTCGTATAAATAATTAGCTAACCCTTCCCACTCTAAATCACCCCAAAATATAATGAAAATTCAAGAAAAAGTCACCACCCAAATGTAACCCATCCGTTTTCGTTCCGTTAATGTTATCTTACACCACACCCCACAAACCTTTAACAGACCTAATTGACGGTAATGAATAATACTATGCGCTACGATGGTGGTTTGAATCCACTGACCAAACCGATGTAATTTATATCTATGATAGGTAAACGAGTGTTTGAATTTCCGTTTCCCCTTTAAGTTATAATTTATTATACACCTGATAGAAAGAGAGAATCACAAACAACTTATGTTAGGTGCACGAATATACTTACCAGTGTTTTTAATTACTAGTCCTAGAAGGTTAGTTGTAAAAAGGCTTTTAAAGAGTAGTAATGACCCTCATATTGCTAAATTGTCTAGGTTAGAAAAGCCTATTTACTTGAGGACAAACAAATCCCAAGTTTAGAGGTTATTTGATGAGGTGTCATATTATACACAATTTCCGGGGACATTTAAACCCTCTAAATTCACGCAAACATCCTAGATTACGGACTTAATCGTTTTTTTTCAGTTTTAGCAACTTGGAAGGCTTTGAGGAAAAACACGTGACTTAGGCTCATGTTGGAGAAGAACTAGACAAGATTACGGACCTACAACAAACCAAATCTCTAGTTGACTTATACAAAACCGTGGCCAGGAGACAAAGGAACATGGAGAAAAATAAGCAGCGTCGCAAGCATAAAGCGACGCCGTCTTGATTAATCTAGTGACGTCGTCAGGAATATGGCGACGGCGTCAAGACGTGGCCGACTTAAAGAGGATCTAGAAACGACTACGCTGACAGCGTCAGTGATTAACAACGCGACGCCATTAGCGTCAACAACTCTATAAATAAAAAACCGATTATAGGTTTTATGTGTGTACCTATGGGATAATTTGTATAACACTAAGGAGACGAACCCTAGTTCCTTATTTAGAATATTTATAGGTCCGTTTTTAGGCCACAAAACCCATTGTACTACAATTAATCCATGTTTAATCCATAAGTTATTTATCTTTAATCATTCAATATGTCTATGTGTTGTTTGATTAATTTATCTTCTTGCTTTCTTTATAACATGCGAGGCTAATGTAACACCCCCAAAAATCACAACACAATGAAATACCACTTGGGGTGGTACTTTATAGTTCGTACACACAAGTTACAGAAAACGACCTCAAAATAGACGCTTTTAAAAAAATGCACATTCGATTAAAATATCAGAGTAAATCCAATACCAATAATTTCCATTTAACAAAAGTTACAAGAGTTCAAACATGACTCATTTGTATATTTAAAGATAAATGGTTATCGAATGTGAAAAAAAATTGAGTCTTTAAGGTTTTGATATCCGCGCGACTAGAATGCTCCCAATACCCAGCTAGCAAAATAATAACCTAAGAAAATACATGCAAAAACGTCAACAATAATGTTGGTGAATTCATATGTTTAAGTAAAAGCAGTATTGAAATAACTCAAATAATATTTCAGTAAGAAAAGTAGCGTTACAACATTTAAAAGTATTAGTTTTGAAATCCAAGTAGTGATTCAATAAATCAAGAAACGTTCAGTAGTGGACCACAAGACTTAAGTAATGTAGACAAGAGAAACAAATTCATCAAGTCTAAAAGAAATATGTATTATTGCTCTAAGCTCATGACACTGAACCTTAACAGTATGCAAACCCCAATCAGGCTTGTGCCTCATAAAAAAAGGTAGGGTGTTCTGCCAAACACCTCAATTAGTACCTCAAATTCAAATGATAAATGCTTCCGTTGGTTGGTATTAGTTGTTGCTTACCTGAACGGGGATTGTCAGTCCCAATAGATCTATTCACAACATTCACGTTCGCTACACTAGCAATTAACGGCTCATGATAAATGGGACTTAAAGTGGCAGTAGTAGGACTTAGGCAATAATCTGGATAGCATACAATTTGAAAAGCACTTGTGTCCAAAGTAAAACAATAATGTGTTCAAAACTCACTGTTTCATATATATGTATTCAATGACCTCAAATCATGTAGTAAGTAAATCAAGCTTTAGTAAATTCATGAGAAAACAACCATGTAACGCACATGTTTTTAGAAATCATGTAGTAAGCAAGTAAAAGCTTTAGTAAAAATAGTCATGTAACGCTTATGTAGTAGAAATCAATAAGTTTACTTAGTAAAACGAGCATGTATTCTCACTCCAAAAACAGTTTATAAAAACCATTAAAAGAGAAAAGGCGGGGCTATGAACTCACCAAGAAGCAATGAAGTATCGAACGAGAAATTCAACAAGGAGAGAATGGCGACAACGTCTCACCCGCGACCTATAATAATGGTGCGTGTATAAGAGTATATTTATAAGAAAATGCATAAAATGCATAAGTATGCAAAATATATATATTCCGACATATATGAAATCTTATATCGTAGAATCCATGAGTGCGACAAACTTAGTTATTTATACCCACTAAAATGATCCACCTTATGTTTAACTTCAGTTTAACCCATTCCGACTAATATGTAATTTTAATGAAAATTACCCATTTTGACCCATTATAAAGATTAAGACATCTAGATGCGAACGAAAGTGAATGACTCACTTATTAGCTGCAAATTCAGTTTTAGTTAATATAATTTATGCCTAATCATTAGCTAAAATACTAATTGATTAATCTTAAAAATTTTGTCATGTTGACTTTTTATTATAAATTTCTTAAGTCTGACCCGTCCAAAACGACCCGCTAGATTAAGTTTTCAAGACTCGGACTCTAAAGGCAATTTGATGTAAAACGACGTTTCAGACAACTTTTTAGTTTTAGCCGAAACCCGTAACCCAACTAAAAGTGACCAAAATACCCCTTCAAGTTTTTGCAGAAAATTATCCTTTTCCTAAAATAATCTAATATTAATCCAAGCTATTCTTGACCGTTTAACATCGTTTTTAGCCTTCTTGTTATCCTCGCGGAAGTAAAACGGTATTTTAAATAATTTTAGTTTTATCCGAGACTCAAAACTCGACAGAAAAGGATGAAAATGCCCCTATATCAGATCTGATGCAAATTAAAAAAAAAAGAAAAAAGCAGATTTTATTCTAAGCTTTTCGACCCGTCATTACGCATTTTTAGACTTAGTTATCCTCCCGAAAAAGTAAAACGGCATTTTAAACAACTTTCATGTTTCGTTCGAAGGCCGAAACGGACCAAAAAATGACAAAAATGCCCCTTTTCAGATATGACAGCAACCGATATTTTTAAACTAATGCAGAATTTTGGCGAACATTTTCTAGACTTATTTTGACCCTAAAAACTTCGTTTTTGAGAGTTATGGGCCGTGCCTTATATCGAAACGAAGCTTGAAACGTCCTCTATCATAATTTGAAGACCAGTTTCAGTTTTAACTATTTTGACTTTGCCAAAATAGACGCCTAATTTTTTTATCTAAACGGGTAGCTTTAAACCCCTTCAAAACTTTAATTTCAAGCACCACAAATATCGCCAACACTCTTAAACTATCCTAACACCTCTACCAAACATCTCAAACAATGATCCACCTCAAAAGTTCAACATGCATACACAATGATCCATGGATTCTAAGTATAAAATTAATCACATGCATACAAAATAAAATTAATCAACATAAAAGGTAAACAAAATACTTACAAATACCTAGGAATGCATACAAAAATCAAAACTCACAAACCCCTTTGGGTTTGATCCTTTTCCGAAACCCCAACACCCAAAATCAAAACCTTAACTTGATTTTTATGACCCAATATCTTGCATAAATACTTGTAATCAAACCCTTGTATCACCAATTGCATCAAAAATCAAAGAAACCTTTATAAATCAAAATCTTAAAAATCAAGAATCTTGTAAAAACCCTTGCATGGTTGATTTTATGAGAAAAGAAGAATGAAGATTCTTATAGGAATGATTTAGAGTAGATTGGAAGTGATTAATTGGATTTTTGGCTATGGTGGTGTTGGTTGTGTTACTGCTCGTCAGTCACAAAAAGGAGGAAAATAAGGACACTGAATTTTAACATACCAGTTACTATGTGTTTTAAAAGAAGGGTCAAACCCTTTTATAGTTGGTCAAACATGCCTAATAACTTCTAAGGGGGGTGTTTGGTTTATGGTTTTGTTGGAGCTAAACAGAAGAAAAATGGGTGTTTGATTTATGTATATATTTTTTTAATAAATTTTTGTATTACTTAGTTCTCGGGTCTAATTGTTTAGTTAACGCGTTATAAATTATAAAAACGCTATTTTGACGCGGTTTTGGCCAGATTTGAGAGACGCTTTTTAGGCCAAACAACACTGGACAAAATCGAAGAGTAACAAAAATTTTTAAAAGAATAATGAGCTCGTCGAAAGCAAAATATGGGAATTAATTGATTCTCAAAACGCATAACGTATAAGAATATCCGAAGCACGTCACACAAATAACTACAATAACAATTTTCACTAAAATCGCTACAAGTAAAACACAAAAATTTTAATACTAAGCCAAAAATATGAATAGGAGTCGATATTGTAATATTGACCGTAAAAATATGAGATTGTTACAACAGCTAGAACCACTCCTTTTTGTTTTTTATCTATGATTGCAAGAAACTTAGTTGTAGATCCTTTTTTGATGTTGCTGTCTTGTTGATGAATGTGCGCTTTAGGCTTTAGAAAACCAGCTTTGTCCTGTAATCGCTTTTGACAAGTCTAAGGGAAATGCGGTAGTGTATGAAAGTAATACCATTGGTAAACAATCTTCCTACTACTACACACTATATGGTTGATCCCTCTTAAGTTATTTCACATGCATTTAATATACTCTTAGGGGCCTTGTAATAGTCTTCATTCTACCTTATTGGTGCGCTGCCTTAACGGAATATTGAATAGACGACGGGTTCGTGTAATCAGTTCATGACCTAGGAAATACTTACACAGATCATCACAAGCGTGACAAAGCAACGGATCTAAGAGAAGCAATATGAGGAGTATTGCATGATTAGGTAAATACATTTGCATATCATAAAGTTATCACCAGTAGATTAGATATTAATTAGTTTAGTAATTAGTTAAACAAACCAACCTCTCAAACCATAGATTTACTTGCTTTCACAAAATATAAAAACACAAAAATAATCTTCTCTCAACATCTAGAATTTTGTTAGACTGTGATCAAGCCTTCACAACCTATTCCCCTAGAGAACGATAACAACCCCCCGAGTCTTGCCTATACTACACTGCAACGATTAGGTACACTGCCTAGGGGATTGTAAAACTTATTGTAGAAGTCTCTACGACCCTCACGTTAATAATGAATTCATAAAATTTATTTCGAAGATCAATAGAATAAGATAATTCATTTTGAATTTGCAGGTACTTCTCTCCTCCTGAATGTTGAAGAAGAAGTGGAGGGTTTGTGCTAGGCCATATTCTCCTCAAGGAATGTTATTCGTTTATTGGTAATAGAAATTACAATTATCCAGTTTGCTTGTTTGTGTCGAGTAAAATATTTGTTACACACAAAGAGATCTTTTGAGTATGGAATAATTGGTCCTCGGTCAAGGTATAACTAAATTACCATATGTCCACATTTCAAAAGTATCCATTGAATTGAATAAGAATCTAAGAGAGTTTAGAAGAAATATGAGAAGAATACAACACAAGACAGATATAAATAAGCAAAGTAAATTTCATTAGGAATTTCATTTGGTCTTGAAAGTAGAAACTCAGAAGATATGATTGCAAATAGGAGATGACGAGACTCTCTCATTAATACCTGCATAATGAATTATGGGGGGTTTTGAAGATAGATGTGACTAAATACATTGTAACTACTTTTAGATTAAGTTACTAAACCATAGGGGGTCCAAGTTGGAATGTAACCTTGGTAACTAAATACATTGTGCATTCCCCATCTTGACTGCATAATGATGAATGCTCCGTGTCTGCTTTTACATTTGATTGCAATGTCAAAGGTTCATTTTGGCATACGATACTACATGATTACATCAAAGAAAACATAAAGAAACTACATGATACAACTTACATGTTCCATAGAAGCCCCATAGTTGTCTCTCATGTTCCTCATCTAACTCTTCTTCTTGCATATATATACTCATGTTCAACCCGTGCTTGCCTTGCTTTTTCTTCCAATGTGAGGTTTAATGCTTCTTTATCTTGATCAGTAATATTACCACAAACCTGCAACTCCAAATCAGCCATTTATTCTTCTTCCATCAATTTCACTATTTCTTCTTCTTCCATTAACATTTCACTCCCACCTACACCACTGCCACTTCCAAGAACCATATCCTTATGGAAAACCTTAACCACGTTTCTCATTCTAATGTTAAGGTAATACATTGATGGTTTAGGAGTAAAAACCAAAACATTATCAAGTATCAAGGCAGATCTTACAACAATATCCTTTCCATAACCACCATCATCAATGACTTTGTGTGTATGTTGTTCGGGTATTGGCCTGACGAGATCTTTTTTTGAGTCACTGCAAGATCGCCAATCACATTCGAAGTACAAGACTTGACTATTGCAACAACTTGGTTAAGTTTCCCATTCTTGATAAAGTTCTTGATGTCTCATAAACACCCACTCACAATGCCACCATTAGCATTCGCATACTTAGTCGCCCTAACCCACGACCTGCTCTTAAAATCCTCATCCTCACCCACATCCTCAACAACCTTCTTAATATATTCTTGTGTCGACATTACACACCCCTCCCCACAATCCTAAATATCCGTTTGTTTAAGCAGCTTGGCTGCTTGAAAAATTCCCGTAAGACCGGGTATTATCCTAAATGGATTTTAGGTTATCGTGGATGTTTCAACACGTGTGCTACTACAGGGACGGAGAACAGGTGTTAATCTGAGATCGAAATCATCTATATCAAGATTGAGTTCCTATTTATCATTCTGGTTCTTGAGATCTAAATTCATTTTCTTGAAGAGAAAATGTTAATAGTTGAAAGTATTAATAGTTGGAAGTGTTACCGTTGTAAAAAATGGAGGGAAACTTGAAGGGAAACAAATAGGAGGGAAAAACAAACCACATGTGTTAATTATTGACGTGGAAAAAAATATATTGACTAGCCAGTAGAAAAGTCAACACGACCGGTTTGACCGGTAACAAATGAAAAAATACCGGCTATCAGCGAGTTTGGTTGTTAACAATGGTATTTAATTTAGTACATAGTTCATAATGAGACACTAAAAATAGTAAGTTGTCCATAAATGGTGTTTACCCTTTATCTTATAAAAAGTATTTAAAAGTGCATGGATATACTTAGAAGTATTGAAGATTTATTTAAACATTAAGAAGATTGGATGTGTCATTCGATCGATATTAAAACAAAAGCATAATATAATTAGAGTTCACAATTTTTACACATACTTCAATTCCGATTTAAAATGGCCTGTTTTAGAAATCTGGCACAGGGCCATCAAATTTCATCGGACGACCCTTGTAAGACCCGTTAATATTGCTTTAAGTACATCTTACTAGACTTTACTTTATAACAATTGTTTGTTTTGAAAAAAAAAGTATGAACATAAATTAGAAAGGAAAGTTACAT
Source organism: Tanacetum coccineum (assembly GCA_026074375.1). Lineage (NCBI taxonomy): Eukaryota > Viridiplantae > Streptophyta > Magnoliopsida > Asterales > Asteraceae > Tanacetum > Tanacetum coccineum. The sequence goes on from BQNB010011614.1 coordinate 77,167, forward strand.
GTATATCTTTCTTAAAGTTTAATATTACATCAAATTTTTTCTTAACTTTCTAGTTACATCATTGTCCTTCCTAAACTTTTGTAATTACATCAATTCTTTCCTAAACTTTAAAATTATCATATATATTCAAAATCGGTTAAAGCATAATTATTTTGATTTTAAATTATGAAATTATTATTTATCTTTTATTTATCTCTAGTATTGTTCATAATTATATTTTCCATATATACTTTTTGATATCGAGTGATGAAAAAAACATAAACAGTATAATTATAAAAGTTTGGATAACAATATGAAAGAACATATTGTTCATACATATTTATTTGTTCATATATACTTTTTGGCCTTGAGTGATGATAGAGCATATTGATTTTTGAATATACATGAGAATTTAAAGTTTTGAAAGAGTAGTACTAATATAATTACAAAAGTTTGCGAATGTAATGATAAAAGTGAGAAGAACTAATGCTCCTTGCAACGATTTCTCTCATGTGATCCAAACACCTCACAACATCCCTTCGCTCTCCCAATACTTCCAGCTCTGCTATCAACATCTGATTCTTATTGTTGGTCATCCAAAGACCAGCACACTGATCACGTAGAAACCCTGCAAAAGCTTCTTCTTCAACGCGCTTTTGAACAAACCACACCTTCATACGATCTTGCAGGCAAGAAGAATCAGCAAACTCTGTTAATTGATCCAATATTTCAAAAGTGTCCATTGAATTGAATAAGAATCTGAGAGAGTTTAGATGAAATATAAGAAGAATACAACACAAGACAGATATAAATAAGCAAAGTAAATTTCATTAGGAATTTCATTTGGTCTTGAAAGTAAAAACTCAGAAGATATGACTGCAAATAGGAGATGATGAGACTCTCTAATTAATACCTGCATAATGAATTATAGGGGGTTTTGAAGATAGATGTGACTAAATACATTGTAACTACTTTTAGATTAAGTTACTAAACCATAGGGGGTCCAAGTTGGAATGTAACTAAATACATTAAGCATTCCTATTTGACTGCAAATGTGAATGCTCCGTTGACTGCATTTCCATTTGACTGAAAAGTCAAAGGTTCATTTAGCATAAGAAACTACATGATACAATAAAGAAACATAAAGAAACTACATGATACAACTTACATGTTCCATAGAAGCCCTATAGTTGTCTCTTATGTTTCTCATCCAACTCTTCTTCTTGCCTATATATACTCCTGTTCAACCTGTGCCTGCCTTGCTTCTTCTTCCAATGCGAGGTTTAATGCTTCTTCATCTTGATTAGTAACATTGCCATAAACCTGCTACTCCAAATCAACCATTTCTTCTTCTTCCATCAAGTTCACTATTTCTTCTTCTTCCATCAACATTCCACTCCCACCTACACCACTGCCACTTCTAAGAACTGTATCATTACAAAAAACCTTAACCACGTTTCTCATTGTAATGTTAAGGTAATACATTGATGGTTTAGGAGTAAAAACCGAAACATTATCAAGTATCAAGGCAGATCCTACAGTAATATCCTTTTCATAACCACCCTCATCAATGACTTTGTGATGCATTGTACCAGGTATTGTACCTGAGAGATCTTTTAGAGTCACTATAAAATCGCCAATCACATTCAGAGTACAGACTTGACTATTATAACAACTTGGTCAAGTTTCCCATTCTTGATAAAGTTCTTGATGTCTCCTAAACACAAACTCACAATGCCATCATTAACATTCACATACTTAGTCGCGCTAACCCACGACCTGCTCTTAAAATCCTCATCCTCGCCCACATCCTCAATAACCTTTTTAATATATTCTTGTGTCGACATTACACACCCCTCCCCACAATCCTTAATATCTGTTTGTTTGAAAAATTCCCGTAAGACCGGGAATTATCCTAAATGGATTTTAGGTTACCGTGGATGTTTCAACACGTGTGTTACTACAGGGACGGAGAACATGTTTTAATCTGAGATCAAAATCATCTATATCAAGATTGAGTTCCCATTGATCATTCTAGTTCTTGAGATCTAAATTTATTTTCTTAAAGAGAAAATGTTAATAGTTAAAAGTATTAATAGTTGGAAGTGTTACCGTTGTAAAAAATGGAGGGAAACTTGAAGGGAAACAAATGAGAGGGGAAAAAGACCACATGTGTTAATTATTGGCGTGGAAAAAAAATATATTGACTGGCTAGTAGAAAAGTCAACACGACTGGTTTGACCGGTAACAAATGAAAAAATACCGGCTATCAGCGGGTTTGGTTGTTAACAATGGTATTTAATTTAGTACATAGTTCATAATGAGACACTGAAAATAGTAAGTTGTCCATAAATGGTGTTTACCTATCTTATAAAAAGTATTTAAAAGTGCATGGATATACTTAGAAGTATTGAAGATTTATTTAAACATGAAGAAGATTGGATGTGTCATTCAGTCGATATTAAAACAAAAGCATAATATAATTAGAGTTCACATTTTTTACACATACTTTAATTCCGATGTTAAATGGCCTGTTTTATAAATCTGACACAGGGCCATCAAATTTCACCGTTCGACCCTTGTAAGACCCGTTAATATTGCTTTAAGTACATCTTACTAGACTTTACTTTATAACAATTGTTTGTTTTGAAAGAAAAAATATAAACATAAATTAGAAAGGAAAGTTACATGTATATCTTTCTTAAAGTTTAATATTACATCAAATTTTTTCTTAACTTTCTAGTTATATCAATGTCCTTCTCAAACATTTTGTAATTACATCAATTCTTTCCTAAACTTTTAAATTATCATATATATTCAAAATCGGTTAGAGCATAATTATTTTGATTTTAAATTATGAAATTATAATTTATCTTTTATTTATCTCTTGTATTGTTCATAATTATATTTTCCATATATACTTTTTGACATCGAGTGATGAAAAAAACATAAACAATATAATTATAAAAGTTTGGATAACATTGAAAGAACATATTGTTCATACATATTATTTGTTCATATATACTTTTTGGCCTCGAGTGATGATAGAGCATATTGATTTTTGAATATACATGAGAATTTAAAGTTCTGAAAAAGTATTACTAATATAATTACAAAAGTTTGTAAATGTAGTGATAAAAGTGAGAAGAACATTGATGCAATATTTAACTCATTTAAGTCATCTTTGTTACACATTCCCTATAAATTAAGAGCTCACTCTCTATATCCAGTCATTCACCATCAGAGGTGAAGCCAACGTTTTTAGTTAAGGGAGGCGACCTATAGAATAAGACGGCTAAATGTAATAGACTAGTAGAAGAACAATTTCTAATCTAAATAACTAATGAATGAAATGTGTTGATTAAGGTAGTCACTCTAGCTCCACCTATATTCACCACCATTTCGTTATATTTTCTCTCACTAAATGATCTCACTCTACTTACCAAGAGAGAGTATGTGTTGTTTATATGTCTCTACATCCAGTCATTTACGACCCACACTTTCAACCTTCATGAATAATCGTAAGTTTAATTATCCAATCACTAATAAGTATGTGTTGTTTATATATCCATCAGTTCGTTAGGAGTTAGTTGTTGTGAAGTTGGTTACAAGTGCATGTTGTTTATATATCGTTCAATCTGTTGTGAAATTAGTTAGGAGTTGAGTGAGTGGAAGGTGCATGTCGATGTTGTGAACTAGTTAACAATTATCATTTAACAAGTCGAGTTGAATCATTAGTTCGATTTGAGGTTAAGTTTACTTACGCGTGTGTGTTTTTAATCATGATGAGTTTAGAAGGAATTTTAGGAATTATGT
>BQNB010011615.1:12301-51451 GCA_026074375.1 Tanacetum coccineum
TGTTCATGTACCTCATTAAGAGTCCTGTTTTCCTTGGAGGCATCTTAATCAGGAACTTCGGCTCTGATACCAACAGATGTAGACTAAAAAACAAGATAACAAATTAGATCTATTGATTCTACGAATACCAGAAACAATTCTTCCAACAATCGTTGATTCCATTGAATACCGATTATTAGGGTAAAATTTCTTGGCAAATAGCGGCCAATGGTCTATTTTTATTAAAACTGATAACTCCCTAGCTAGGGTTACAGCAGATTGTTTAAATAGGCTCACAAAACTGAAACGGGCCTAAAAAGACTGATGGGCCGTGAGCTAGAACAAAAACAAGTCTAACAAAAAATAATTAAAAAACAGAAAAATGTAAATAACTCATAGTACACGAGGGTGTTAGGCTTCGAAAAATCCTTAACCAGCTTACGGTGGATATAACGGCGTCCACATCGTTTTTCTCTTTAATTTGAGTGGTTACGGGCCTGAAACGGACTTACGAATCAAAAGTTATGGCTGTTTTACTGAAGCCCTTTTCTTCACACGATCTTGGACTTTTAAAAACAAGTCAGCCCGTTCTTCAATACTTGGGCCTCCATCATTCCCCCCCTGGGTAGACAAAATTCGTCCTCGAATTCATAGCAAGGTCATCATCAGAAGAGTCGCCATGAAAAGGGATCAAGTGTTTCACATTAAAAACATCAGAACACCTAATATGGCTTGGCAATTTCAGACGGTAAGCATTAGAATTAATCTTCTCCACAATCTCCAACGGGCCAACCTTCTTAGCAGACAACTTGTTATACTCTCCAACAGGAAAACGATACTTAGTCAAAACAGCCCATACAAAGTCACCCTCTTCAAAATCAACATGTCTCTGTTTGTGATCCGCATCTTGTTTGTACTTGGAATTAGCACGGACCAAATTTTCATGAACAACTTTGTGAACATCATGTAACCCTGCAACAAAATCTTGCACTTTCTTGGGAACAAAACTAGAAACACGAGGAGTCATTAAATCCAGAGGACAGCGTGGTTGAGCAGAATAAACCACCTGTAATGGACTAAACCTAGTGCTTCGATTAATAGCATGATTATGAGCAAACTCAGCTTGACACAACTTTTGATCCCATGCCTTCACATGATCACCCACCAAACACCTCAACAGATTATCAAGGGACCTGATAACAACTTCAGTTTGCCCATCAGTTTGAGGATGATAAGCACTACTAAAATTAAGTTGAGTATTCACCATCTTCCATAAACTACGCCAAAAATGACTCAGAAACCTAGTGTCCCAATCAGAAACAATAGAGGAAGGTAAACCATGTAAACGGTATACATCCCAAAAGAACAGCTGAGCCACATTAACTGCATCTGTTGTCTTCTTGCAAGGGATAAAGTGCACCATTTTAGTGAAATGATCAACAACAACGAATATTGAATCATTACCCCTTTAAGTACGAGGTAGCCCCAACACAAAATCCATGCTAATATCAACCAATGAGTGCAAGGAACAGGCAAAGGCATATAGAGACCTGCATTAGTAGCCGTTTCCTTTGAGACCTGGCACACACGACACCTCTTGACATAACGATCCACCTCTTTCCTTATAGTGGGCCAGAGATAAGAAGCTTGCACCAGTTGCAAAGTGCGATCACGACCAATATGCCCCTCACCATGTAATTCCTTAATAATTTGTAAGCGAAGACTGGAACCAGGAATACATAGTTGATTCCCTTTGAAAAGGAACCCATCATGCAGAAAGAAATCTGGTTTCTCATGTAAAACAAGTGAATAAAAAAAAAATATCTGTAAGCCTAAAGATCAGCTGAGCACAATAACTGGCACTGAATGCTGTTTTTTTATGTCCGATTGAAAATCTACTTGCAAGGATAAAAAGTGCACCATTTAGAGAAAACGATCAAGCAAACAATGCATATTGAATCAATTACCGTTTCCTTTGAGTACAAGGTTATCCCCTAACATAGAAAATCCATGCTAATTAACACCCAAGGTGCAAAGGTTAAACAGGCACAGGCATCTAGATACCGTTGCATTAGTAGTCGTGCCCTTTCAGACCTGGCAAACACAGCAATACTACACCTCTTATGACAAAACGATTTACCTCTAACCCTTAATAGATGTGGAGTGTTACCAGAAATAAGTGAAAGCTTGCCAACCAATTGCAAAAAGTAGCGATCACGCAACGCCAACCTGCCACCACACCCATGTAATCTCCTTAATAATATGCAATCGAAGACTGTAAATAGGAATAAGACAAAGATTAGGTTGGCATTCAATAAACTCCATGAGATATTGAAAAATAATAAGATAATAATTTCAAAAAGAACCCCTCATGCAGAAAGGAAAATCTGGTTTCCTCCTAGCCTGCACACACGCTGTAAAACAACTTAAAAGAAATGGGTTTCAACCTGTCACCAATTCACGAATGAAACACGCTGTCCTGGAACATCAACCTGCATTGTTGACAAGCAAACCACTCTCCTGCTTAAGGCATCAGCATCCTCACCCCCCCGCCCCCCCCCGCGCGCCAATGTTGTGTGTCCCCCCCCCCCCCCCCCCCCCCCCCCGCCCTCCCCCTCGATTAGAAACACCAGTTGTGTTTCTCCACAAAGTAAACTTCACAAGAAATGCCAACCAACGCCCATTCTTCTGATACCTTATCATGAGTAACGATATTCCCTTAAGTGAAACATGATCATGACAAAACAAACTCCTTAAGAAACAAGAAATGGCGCAATTCTTATACAGCTTGACCACTTCATAACTCCAAAGTCATAAGTAAGTGTACCTATACATCGTTTTGACAACTTCCACTAAAATAGCAACAGTCCGCCCACCTTGCCTAATAACCCCACCAATAGCAACCTTTGAGGCATCAGTAATGAAGCTCAAAACCTTATAAAAGTCAGGCAATATCAATATTGGTGATGTATAAGCTTTTTCTTTGAAAACCTGAAAAGCCAACTCAGCTATCCCCTTCGTCCAAATCAAATACTTTCCCTTCACGCAATCGTCAAAGGGGCCAGTAATGGAACTAAAAATAGGAATAAATCGCCTATAGTAAAGAAGCAAGACCAAGGGAAACACTGAAGTTCAATAATGTAAGTTAGAGTTGTCCACTCTTGAACAACTGCTACTTTAGACTCAACACCTGTAATGCCATTACCATAAACAACATACTCCCAAAAACAAAAACTTTGAGGGGTCCATGAAAACACACACTATCATTATGTGCTGCATAAAAACATCCTTTCAAAGCAAGGTCAAGACCTGCCTCACATGGGTGACAAGCTCATTAAAAGAAGCACTATAAATAAGAATGTCATCAAAATAAACAACCACAAACTTACCAATAAAAGGCCTGAACAATTGATTCATCACACGTATAAATGTACTTGGTGCGTTTGATAAACCAAAAGGCATCACCAACCACTCATACAACCCTTCACGAGTCTTGAAAGTGGTCTTCCATTCATCACCAGGTCTAAGACGAATCTGGTAATACCCACTCTTCAAATCCAGCTTCGTAAAAATAGTAGCACCACTAATCTGGTCAAGAAAATCATCAAGGCGAGGAATAGGAAACATGTACCTCACAATAATCTTGTTGATGGCTCGACTATCAACACACATACGCCATGTACCATCCTTCTTTGGAGTCAATAGGGCAGGAACAACACACGGGCTCATGCTCTCACAAACGTGACCCTTAGAAACCAACTCCTCAATCTACCTACGCAACTCCTCATGCTCTCTCGGGCTCATCCTGTAATGTGGCCTGTTAGGAAATTGTGACCCAGGCTCTAAATCAATATGATGTTGGATGTCACGCAATGGTGGCAATACATCAGGTAACTCATCAGGGAAAACTTCTGAAAATTCCTCAAGTAAAGGAATCATTGCTTCAGGAATTACACTATCTTCATCAACCTCCTTCCCTATTAGCACAAAAACACCGTCTCCTATTCACCCAGCTCGTCTTCAAACTGCGAAAGTGTTAGTAAAGTTCCAGTGGGTTTACTAATTACTTCCTTGGGTTTATTGGGCATCAAGTCTAATCTTCACTCCCCCAATATAGGAAAACTATAAGAATTAGTTCTCCCAATGTGAGTTATAACACGATCATACACCCAAGGTCCACCCAAACAACAAGGTGACACTATCAACCATGGGCACCACAACACACCAAACATTATCCCTTATAAGCGTTTCCCCCACAGAAAACGGAACATGGACAAACCTAGAAACGTCACCTCACCGCCTTTCTTAAGCCACTGTAACTTATAAGGTTTGTGGTGATTTTCAGTCTTCAATCCTAGCTTTTGGACTGCTTCTGCAGCTATCAAATTATCACAACTACCCGAATTACAAACAAAAGTGCATACCTTACCCGAAATAGTGCATGTAGACTAAAAGATGTTATGCTTATGAGCCAATCAACACATCAACTTTGGGTTTTAAGCAAGAGCGCCATACCACCAAATTCACCCCCACCTCTCCAGACAAATACACCCCTCACCTCGGGTTATTCATCATAAACTGGGGCTTTTCATACTCTTCATAAGCCGCAACATCATCTCCCACCCGGATCATCAATAAGTTCACCTTACCAGCCTTCTTACATATTCGACTGTCGGTGACCAGGTTCACCACAGTTAAAGCACTTCAACCCACTACTACCGCTTGCTCTAGAAACTGGTCCAGTATTGCCACCACCTGCTTTAGCCTGACTGGGAGCAAAACGAGATGCCACGTTACCCGAACCAGAAGCACCTGTTATGGCAGGAGAGGACGAACTTCCCACTCGACGGTTCTGCTTCTCAAAAGCTAATGCACGCTGATATGCATCAGAAAGTGTCATTGGATCAAACATGTTAACAGAATCCATGATCTGGACTCTTAAACCACCAATGTATCGGGAGACAAGCTGATCTTCTGTCTCTTGAATGTCATTCCTTGCAATTAACTGGTAAAATTCGGTTGTATAATCTTCAACAGATTTAGACCCATGTTTCAGATTCTGTAACCGTTGGTACATATGACGTTGGTAATTATAAGGAATAAAATTATCCCTCATGCACTTCTTCATCTTCTGCCAACTGGTGATCCTTGGCTTTCCAACCCTCTCCCTAGTCAGTTTCAATTGTTGCCACCACGCGGACGCCCTACCACGAAGTTTGGTTGCGATCAACAAAACCCTTTTGTTTTCAGGGACTTCTTTGAACTCGAACACCTCTTCAACCGCAACAAGCCAATCAATGAACCCCTCAAGACTCAAAGTATCCCCAGCAAAATCAGGAATATTGACTCTCATTCTAGATTCCCAACGCCTGTTATCCTGCCTTTGATTTCGCCTTGGTCGTCTTCCTGACTGATTATCAGAAGACGAATCATCATCCTCCTCCAATGGGTTTTTGACTGTTCGTCATCAGTACCCGAACGTTACGATTACCATGCCTGTTCATCAACTGATCCACCCGGTCAGACAATTGATCAACGAATTGATCAAATCACTCCTCCATTCTTGCCATAACACGATCTTCCAGTTCTTGTTCATGTACCTCATTAAGAGTCTTGTTTTTCCTTGGAGGCATCTTAATCAGGAACTTCGGCTCTGATACCAACTGATGTAGACTAAAAAACAAGATAACAAATTGGATCTGTTGATTCTACGAATACGAGAAACAATTCTTCCAACAATCGTTGATTTGATTAAATACCGATTATTAGGGTAAAATTTCTTGGCAAACAGCGGCCAATGGTTTATTTTTATTAAAACTGATAACTCCCTGACTAGGGTTACAGCAGATTGTTTAAATAGGCTCACAAAACTGAAACGAGCCTAAAAAGACAGATGGGCCGTGAGCTAGAACAAAAACAAGTCCAACAAAAAAAAACAGAAAAATGCAAATAACTCATAGTAAACGAGGGTTTTGGGCATCGAAAAATCCTTAACTAGCTTACGTTGGGATAGCGGTGTCCGCCTTGTTTTTCTCTTCGATTTGAGTGGTTACGGGCCTGAAACGGACTTACGGATCAAAAGTTATGGCTGTTTTACTGAAGCCATTTTCTTCACACGATCTTGGGCTTCTAAAAACAAGTCAGCCCGTTCTTCAATACTTGGGCCTCCATCAATTCTCCAAGTTGCGTTTATGAGCAAGATTGTGTTGAAGAGCCGCCTTGAAGTTTCAAGACTCCAACACTTCAAGATCTCTAGATTTGTAAATTTTCCACCAATATTCGCCGATATTTCTTTCACGAGGTCCTGTATAAAGTATAGGAAAACCATGCATTCCTATCTTGACATTTACGGTTAATTTAAACTAAACTAAATAAAATAAAAAGGAGTCAGCCTTGGTGGATACGCCGTATCAAATTAATGAATACGCCGTATTACAGAACTGTCAATAATGTTTTTAAAGTGCATAAAAAGTAAAGACTGATAACGTCCAGACAATCAATACGCCGTATGGTATAGAGTGGATACGCCGTATTGATGTCTGGGAAGACAGACTCGATAAAATTAAATAACAATCCGGGTTGTCTCCCGGGAAGCACTTTTGTTTACAGCGAAGTCTTTAAGTTAGACTTTTCTTCAGCTTATTCATTCATTCCATCTCATGCACGCTAATGTGCCCGCGTGTGAGCCATTCTTCAGTCTTCGCATTTCGAATGTAATCGGGTCCTAGATTCAAAACTGCTTTGTAGAACCCCTTTAACTTTTGGTATGCATGCGAGATTCCATTCTTCTTATCTTTCTCACTTACCTTCAGTAATGGTGGGATCTTGTTGCATTGCTCATTAGTGTGGTTTTTAAACCTCGGATGTGATCGCACCATTTGGTAAGTTACATCATCATTACCATTGTAAATGGTAATCGTTCCATCAAACCGTCTTGCTTTAATTCCAACTTCTCTTAAGAACGGTTCGCCAACAATAACATCGCCCATTCCTTTATCACGATAAGCGTGCATATCTTCCAAAACTGCAAAGTCCGTCACAACAGAAAAGGTTCCAACAAAAATAGGCACATTCATTAAGGCTCCTACAACATTATCCCCTTTGCACACCATCTTATCTTTTATTATTGAATTATGAAACTTTTTGGACATTACATTGACGTACAATAACGGGAAGAAGTTGACGTGTGTAAATTCAAATCCTATCATGCATGAAAACTTTAAGTTGTGAGCACAGTCTATGCGGATTTTCTTATCATCGTCGCAATAACTAGGGTAATCATCAATTCCAGTATCAAGATCTTCATCCCTAGTTCTAAATTCCTCAATTACCTCACCTTCCTCAATGGTGGGCATTAAATCATCACCTTGATTTCTCCTATGCTCAAATGGTTCATTTAGATCATTTAATTCAATGTAATCTTCCAAGAAAGGGTCTAATGATCTATTTAACACCAAAGTCTCTCCCATTAGCCTAGCTTCTAAATCAAGTTCCATTCTTTCTCTCAAACTTAGCATGTAGACCCTCTTAATTAAACTACTAGCAGATTTAACACTTTTGAAAATAATCTTTTCTTCCCCAACTCTTAAAGTAATCTTTCTCTTGTAAACATTAATTTTAGCACGGGCGGTAGACATAAATGGTCTTCCAAGGATCAAGGGCACTTTGATATCCTCGGACATATCTAGAATTATAAAGTCTACAAGGAAAGTAAATTTACCAATTCTTACTAGTACGTTTTTAGCAATTCCTTTTGGATATTTCACTGTCCTATCTGCTAATTCCACTGTTAGCTTAGTGTGAGCTAATTCGCCTAATCCTAAGTTAAGGTAGGTAAATAGAGGCATTACGCGAACGCTAGCTCCTAAGTCAACAAGGGCATTGTCAAAACAAATATTATTAATATAGCAAGGTAAAGTGAAACTCCCTAGGTCTTTCTCCTTTCGGGGTATGGTGTCATTGATATGTGAAGCTCCATAAGCTTCCGCAAATTTTGGTCCATGGCTCCCTTCTTCTTTTTCTTCACAATAATGATTATCCAAACGACTTGGAAAAGGAATTGTAGTTTGTCTTGACTTGTGCAACAGTGTACTGTTCTGTCCAGCGGATACGGCGTATTGGGGAGATCTAATACGGCGTATCGAATGTGAATCAACTTCAATAGTAGTCGAGATTGATTTGAATTGATCTCTCGGGTTTGTTTTAGTTGAGCTAGGTAGGCTTCTAAATCCTCTCTCTTGTAGTACCTTGCTCATTTGCCCAATTTGTATTTCTAATGTTTTAATTGATGCTCCTTGGTTCCTTATGGTAGCATTCGTTGAAGCTCGGATTTCTTTAATTAAATTGGAATTTTCTTCATGTCTCTTTGCTGATTCGCTTATGAATTTGCTCAGGGTATCTTCCAAAGATTGCCTTCGTTCTTGGTACGAAGGATTTGCGTTGTTCCTTTGGTAAAATCCTAGAGCTGTTGCTTTATATCTCCCACCTTGAAAAGGTCCACCAAATTTCATGTAGTAAGCTTCTTCTAGGGGTTTCCCTTCTTCTTTTAGTGGGCAATCTTTGGTGTAATGGGGTCCTTTGCATTGTTCACATCCTACTTGAGCAGCATAAACTTTTTCATTCACCTTTTTGATCTCTCTTCCAAGATTGTTTAGTTGTGCTTGTATAGCAGCCAGTCCATCAGAAGTCTTACTACTTCTTCCTCTAGATGTTCTATTATGCCATTTTTGAGAATATTCTGCCATTTCTTGGATGGCCTTTTTAGTATCGGCAACAGCCATAGTTGGAATGGTACCCCTTGAATCAAGAATCTGTTGTGTTGGAACATCCAACCCATTGTAATTGTAGAACAAATTCTCCTACTCCTCAGTTCAAATAGGTGTTGAGGACACTTCATCAAGAGTTCTTTAAAGCGCTCCCATGCTTGATAAAGGGTTTCATCTGGTTCTTGCTGAAAGTTGTTGAATTTTCCTTATTTTCTTCGTTAGTTTCGACCAGATGGGCAATATTTGTTTAAAAACTTAGTTTTAAGATCCTCCTAAGTTTTGATTGAACCAGTTGGTTCATTTCTTAGCCAACGACTTGCGGCCCCAGTTAAGGATATAGGGAAGACTCGGAGCATTAGTTGATCTACAGTGATGTTAAGAACGTGGAATAAGGCAAAATTTTGAGAACTTTCTCAATGTTTCCATGTGTTTGTTCGTTCCTCGTTATTCGAACCCGGCTAAAGGTGTTTTCTCGAAGCTCCTTAGAAATTGGCTTTCAGTTCAAACTCTTCTTTTTCCTCAATCTTAGGCCAATAAACTCCCGATCCATAGTCAGGTTCGGGTCTTGCTCATGTATTGCTCCATGGTTTCCACCATTGGTTCTGCTTCTTCTTCCTCCGAGTATTCTCGGTCAGAAAATAAATTGAAATCAGGCGATCTCAATTCGTCAAGACTTAGTGACTTGAAGTGTCTCCTAGATGATCGAAATTCTCATTCAGGTTCTTTATAAGGTGTGAATAGTTCGTTTGTTGAACTCCTTGTCATGCACTACCTGAAACAAGGGATAAACAACAATTAGTAGGATTTGCTCTGAAGAAAAATAGAAAAAAATTTAGCACGAAAATCAAATAGGAAAACCAAGATTTTAGTTTCTGTTCCAGATGATCGATACACCGTATTCAATAGAAGTGAATACGCCGTATTGATCAGTTGAATGAATACGCTGTATTGGATAGAAAGTTGGATACGCCGTATTCGATGGAAGTGGATACGCCGTATTCAGCTATCGACCAAAACAGTGTATTAAGAAAAACAATTAAATACGCAAACAATTAAACACACATATATACAAGCAAACAATTAAAGACAAATATACAAAATTTTACAGAATATACAAGAATATACACTAATCTAAATTACACTACTCCTAAGAGTTAGATCTAATCTAATGTTAAAAACCAAAGTATCAAATAAAAATCAAGATTAATTTTCACTCTCCGGCAGCAGCGCCAAAAACTTAATGTGTCGTTGTGTGGTGTATATTTTAATGATTCAAGTTTTAAATTTATATTTTGCCGACTAAACCAAAAATAACACTTTAACGGGCAGTGTACCCGATCGGTAGTAGTTTCGTGGTAAGTAAGGTGTCGAACACTTGAAGCGAGGTTAAATCTATCAATTTAATTAATATCTTGGTTATCTAATCTATGTTAATTCTATTATATTCTAAACCTATGTCAGTCTTAATCCTAATTCTAACAGGAAAAGGGGGGGTTTTTAGTCTGAGAGACTGACACGGTTTGGTTGGTGACTATAATCAATTCAAGGCATTTTAACCCACGCAAGCAAATAAACAAATGATAAAGGAGCGATTGAGCCAAATATAAGAAAACTGTATTAACCATTATTAATCCGATTAGAAAGTTGGTTTGTTTATTAAGTGCAATGATTTCTTCTCTCGAGGCGGTATATCATTCTTAAGACTTAGGCATTACATCATCCTAAGACCTAGACACATTAATTCTGTCACAATTAAAGCATCCGCATAAAGCATCCTTATTTGCTGATTATAATCTATCTTAGGGATTAAAGCAATGGTGATCTTGTTAAACCCTAGCTCATAGAGACTTTACCCACTTATCGCTTAATGGCAATTTATACACTAGTAGTCCACTTGTCCAACTATGAATCAGAACATTACTTGTTGAATTATCTAGGTCACCTGCTAGTCAACATGATCAATAAACCATTGGCAATATCCAATTAACTAGTTAAGCCTGAAGCGTATCCTAGACACAGACTTAAAAGGATAATATTTGTGTAACTATAATTCTAGATGTATAATTTACTATATGGAGAGTTATCTCGGACTCTAGATCTACTTAGTCTGCTTTACTAGATCCGGTTGAATGATAGGTCGCATATAAAAGCGCGGAAACAAGTATTAATTGATAAACATAAATAAGCATACAATGACAAATCAATAAATCAAGATAAACGAATACCAAACATTCAAATCTTCATAATAATGGCTAATACCCGAAGGTATTAGCCTTCAAACGTCATAATAAATACAAGAGCAATTATTTAGCCATGGTAAAACCGAGTTAACGAATGATACCAAAAACTGAACGATTACTAAAGTATATGGAATTACACGATGTCTTTTATGGAATTGATAATGTTGCTCGACCTCTTCTGCTCTTTTTCTGCTCTGAAAATCAACTTTTATGGTTTAGGTATCAAGAATATGATTTAGCACACTGAAAACTTATTTTTGAGTTTTCTATTTATAAGCTCTAGAAGTCGGTTGGATACGGTGTATCCAAGTGTTGGATATGGCGTATTGGGGATTTTTGAGAGTAGGGACCATGCTTGATATATTTCAGAATATTATATTGATTCCATACTTTGAATACAACGTATTAAGTCTCTCTGGATACGGCGTATTGAGCTTATTCATTTGTGGTCTTTGGTGAGTGCAGGCACGGATACGCCGTATCTTCCTTGATGGATACGGCGTATTGGTCTTCAGAATAGTAATCTTCAAAATATCTTTATTTAAGCTCCAGAATGCGCGCCTTTTGCTATCTTTCACCAATTACTCCATAATTACTGTAATTCTCAAATATAAACGATTAAGTAACAATTCTTTGGCAATAACTATACAAAATTGGTTAGTAACATGGGATCAATGATGCTATAAAATAGACGTTATTTGATGTCATCAGTATACATCTTTTGCTTCGGTATCATTGTCCTCGTTAACTAAATCATTATCCTTTTTAGAAACCACATTAGAAGAACTATGAATAGTTGATGTAAAAGGGTTTAATGGTTTTCTATCATCATCCAGTAACACAAGCTTCCCCTTAATTATCTGACTTTCCTGTTCATTAATCCTTGCAACCATATGTGTATTACTTGAACTACCAGATATCAACCAGCCTTATCTTGCACAAGTTTCTTACCTGAATTTGATGACCCCCTATTTGATCCAAGCTCATCACCTTCCTCAATCGTATTAAGCGCCTCAAAAGGGTTATTAGAACTCATCACCTTTTAGACACTTCGGAATTCTTTTTTGTACCACTTGAACTAGCACTATTCTTTTTAGAGACGACTTGCCAAATTGGTTTCTGAGGCTTAAATTGAACCTTAGAAATCACATTCGTACAATGAGAGGAAGAAGTATACTGGAAACCATCATGTTTAGTGTGTTGTTTCTTAGGTATTTCAATAAGACGTTTTAGACATAACATATCATCATGCTCAAATACCAAACACACACCACATCTAGCCCTAATATCAATCAATGCACGAGCATAATCCATACGACCCCATGACTATAGACACATAAAACTCATATAAGAATCAATTATAATTCTGCTCCCAAGCTTACTATCCATCACATTCAATCTGTCTGCAGTAAATGCCACAATAGGAATATCATGGAAATTAACCCAAATGGGTACTGAATTAAGATATTCCTTAAGTAAATTAGCATTTGGTGTCTATTTCATCAGGTTGACATGTGCAAAATGGATAAACCATGGACCATTCTCCAATACACCATTCGTACCCTTAATTGAAGCAGACATGAAGAAATAGAAGCCCTTTAAGTTAATCATTACAAGAAATAAACCAAACTTCTTCCAAGCTTTCTTAACATAGTTCTCAACAACCGAGAATGCTACTCTTTTACCCATAAAATAACCATACAAGCTAAAAGAATATCTTAAATGAACATCCAAAATAGATGCCTTAGGAATTTTAATTTCAGCTTTTGTATTAATAGGTTTATCCGAGTCTAAAGATCTAAAAGTTACCTTACACGTAGTAGCCCTATTTATAACCAAACTCACAAAAGAATTTAGAATAGTGCTCCCTGGCTTATCCACCCCTTCCATGACCTTTGGATAAAAGTCAACATTAGATATTGTACGTTTGTTTCCATAGTACTAAACATAACTAAGTCATCACTAACATTCGTCTTGTTTGGAACATCATCCAAGTTACAAGTTTTTCCGCTTACTATGTATTCCTTTTCTTTTACCCCTTTCCTATTCAAAAAACCCTTATCCATGACTCCTACCAAAAAACAAGATCAGCTCCAACCACTTACATGTACTCCCAATACAAACAGCCACCTAAATCAAGTCGAGTCAAGGCTGTAAAATCCTAACACGATAGAAATCATGTCCCACAACACAGCAAACCCTAATATGATCAGGTAAACAACACCTTAAACTAAGGAGGGTTTGTTAATAAATCAGCTAAAGATCAGTTAAACCCATACATAATAGTAATAATCAATCCAATAATAGACAGGCATGAAGAGAATAAGCAAGTCCTGTCTTACAAAACCCTAAACAAAATCTAAACCCTAAAAACAAAATGAAAATCACCCAACGGTAATAATCCAGTGATTAATTACCACTAAGATGACCACGAGTTGAATTGGATTCAGTGACGTGTATCAAAATTGAAGATGAGTATGGTCAAACTTTTATGGATGAGAGTCACCTCAGTCGCCACTTGGGCGAGTTTTTTTAAGGTATTCTCCTATGTACTAGCATTTCAAGATACCTAACAATAATTTAGATTTTCGCTTACAAGCACTAGGAAATTATGTAGATGTGATAAGACCTAGTTATGTATATTGATAAGTATAAACTTATTAAGTTTACATTGAACATGAGTATACAATCACATATACTTATCTAAAATCACCACACAAAGTGATGCTTAAAGAAATAGTTAAAGTAAGATCTGATGCTTTAGTCAGGAAACCTTTTAGGAAGCTTTGTTTAAAGATAAATAGGATGCCATAGTTGTTGCTTGAGGGACCAAGTTTGAATGTTGATGTAGAGGTCTATATTTCATTTATCTGTTTAGAGTAACTTTAATTCTCTTATGTTGATATTGCAGGCAAAGCACATTGTGAACTTTTGCTAAACAATTTGTGTGAAGTCTCTAACAGACAATTGTTGGATGGAAGAGATGTTACCATTATCACATACCTAGAATTTATTAGAGAGTACCGAATGAAAAGTATAGTCAATGTTAAAAATGAAATTTCAAAGAGTAAATGCCCTTTAATACCAGCTGCTACTGTGTTGTTTGATGCAATCAAGAATGAAGTTGCCTTTTATATGGTAAAACTATTTTTTGATTAACTGTTGTGCTTAATAAAAGGTATTGTGGAATGGTGGAACAAAGTACCAAGAAAGTGGTCCATATTAAGACCAGTGTATTATAGATGTCTAAGGTAAGACTTGTAGCTGTAGAAAATGAGAGCTTACTGGAATGCCTTACAAACATTAAGTGGCAATCATAAATGACATGGCACAAGGCAGAGAATATGTAGGGGTGCTGTAGACATAGATGCATGCTTCTTATTGGCTAACTACATGGGCAAAGTAATATAGTTACACCATCAACCCTTTGAATGGAAGACATTTATAGAGTAAACACCCAAGCCCATACACTATCATACCCTCAAAGATTCGCACACAGATTAGGAGGCCACCAAAGGCAAGGAAAAGAGTGTAAATGAATTATATAGTCAAAGAATGTCTGCAAATGGTAAACTGTCTAGCGCTAGGAAAATAGTCACTTCTCTTAAAGCCATAATCAAGGTCACAACAAAAGGTCATGCAAGGAGAATGTTGGTGGATCACAGGCTTCAAGTCTTGATGGATCGCAAGCTTCTACAACAAGGTCAAAGAGGGCCAGAGCAAGTCAACCTAGAGCAACAAGTACTACTAAAAGATCTAAGGTTAAAGGAAAAGCCAATATGTGATTTATGTGTTATGGTTTAAGTTTTGTACTTTGAAGACATTTTTTTCCAAATGATGTTGTTATGCCTTTTGTACTGGTTAAGTTATGTTAGGTTATGTATTGGTTGAAACCTTCTATAATCTATTATGCCTTTTGTAATGATTCAACTGGTTAAGTTATGGTTATGAAAGGATGATGTTTTATCACGCATAAATTTTAAATCTTGCATAAGTTAACCTACATAAGTTTCTTCTATGTACTGCATAAGTTATGGTTATGTTCTATGTACTGAATAACTTTGTTTCGAGTACAACATAATTTGGTTCTGCATAAGTTTTGTACTGCATAAGCTACAAATTAGTAAGTTTGTACAACCCATTGCATATTTGTTTTATATAGGACATATACATTTCAACTGCTTTCAACCTATTTTAACACATTTAAACCTATTTTAGGATATATGCGTAACTTTTGTACTGCATAACCCATTTCAACCACTAACTCGTTAAACAAATTCCAGCACACGTCTTTATTCATAACCAGAACATACTACATTGATACTTCAAAAACCACTACATTGAAATGAACACTATTACATTAAATGGACTTTAATACATCACTGATAATACATCATTTCATCATAAAGTACACAAGAAAGAAAAACTAGCTAAACCCTAAAAGAAACTTCATTCTTCTAGCTTTGATATCATTTGCACTAGAAATTATTAAAGCTCATATATATTCCTCAATAACCCATGTATGATTACTATTAGGAATTGAAGGCTTCTAAAGTTACTACTATTAGTGTTAGAAGTTAATAATGATGGTTCAAGATTGTGCTGCTATTGAAGTTTAAAGAAAATAGTCTAAGTTATTAGTGCTGCTAGTTATAATAGTTAGTGCTGCCAGTACAAATGTTAGTACTGCCAGTATAGTTAGTACTGTTAGTTAATACTTAGTGCTGTTACTCTTATATAGTTAGTACTCCTATTATGATATGCATGAGTTAAATTAGGAATAGATATGCATTATCATTATACGCGTTTTGTAAGCCCATTAGGGTTTCCTTAGTGTATAAAAGGAACCCTACGACATAGTCAGAAAAGGACCTCGATTACAAATCTCATAGTTGGTTATTCTGTTATCTAGGCAGAATATTATCAATCAATATATTCAAAGTTTAATATATATTGTTCTTCTTAGTATTACAAGTTAGTTTCCACATAACTTGTAGTATTCATAATCATTGTTTCTGTCTTAGTAGTTTTGGATTTATCCAAGGTTACTAACCTTTACACAAGCTAAAGGAAATCAAGATCTATTCAGTGGGATCAACAAGTGGTATCAGAGCTTGTTGAGAAACTCTGAATAAGAAGAACACTAGAACTACACAAGATCTCATTGTAAAAGAGAAGATATGGAATCACAGTCAGATTTTACTCAAACAGTTTCTTCACTAAAGCTTCCTATGCATAAAACAGGAGACTATGATCTCTGGAGCATGAGGATGGAGCAATATCTTACTCATACAGACTATGCTCTTTGGGAAGTTATTGTGAGTGGTGATGCACCTGCTGTTGCATCAACTAGTACTAAAGGTCCTATTCCACCTAAGACTACTGAACAAAAGATAGCAAGAAAGAATGAATTAAAGGCGAAGAGCACTCTGTTGTTGGCCTTTCCTGATGAGTACCTATTGAAGTTTCATGGAATCAATGATGCAAAGAGCCTATGGGAAGCTATCAAAACTAGATTTGGAGGCAACAAAGAATCTAAGAAAATGCATAAGACTATCCTAAAGTAGCAATATGAGAATTTTACTGCATCAAGATCTGAAGGACTGGACAAAATTTATGATATGTTTCAAAAACTTACCAGCCAATTGGAAATTCAAGGTGAAGTCATCTCCCAAGAAGATGCAAATCTAAAGTTGCTAAGAAGTTTACCACCAGCCTGGAATAACATTGCTTTGATTATGAGAAACAAGCCAGAACTAGATGAGTTGAGCATGGATGACTTGTACAACAATCTAAAGGTGTATGAAGCTAAAATTAAAAGCCAATTAAGCTCAAACTCAAACTCTCAGAATGTGGCCTTTGTATCTTCTGAAAACACTAGTAGTACTAATGAAGCAGTTAATACTGCTCTTGATGTTTCTACTGCTAGTACACAGGGACAAGCTTCTTCCTCAACCTATGCAGATGATGTCATGTTTTCTTTTTTTGTTAATCAATCTAAGAGTCTACTGTTAGACAATGAAGACATAAAGCATATTGAGTCAGATGATCTTGAAGAGATGGATCTCAAATGGCAGGTGGCCATGCTTACCATGAGGATAAAGAGATTTATGAAGAAGCCTCAAAGGAATCTGAATCTCAATGGCAAAGAAGTTGTTGGCCTTGATATAACAAAGGTGGAATGTTACAACTGCCACAGGAAATGTCACTTTGCTAGAGACTGCAGAGCACCAAGGAATCAGGGGAATAGGAATGGAGATAATGCGAGAAGGGTTATACCAGTAGAGACCTCTGCAAATGCCTTGGTTGTTCAAGATGGGATAGGTGGCTATGATTGGAGCTTTCAGGATGAAGATGGACCCACAAACTTTTCCTTAATGGCCTATACATCTCAAGGTTCATCAAGTTTTTCATGTTCTGACACTGAGGTACATACTTGTTCCAAAAATTGTTTAAAATCATTTAAAACTCTTCAAAAGAAATATGATCAATAGAGAGAAGCTCTTAGTAAATCTAGTCTAGAGATAATAGGTTATCAAATGGGACTAGAATCATTAGAAGTTAGGATAGTTGTTCATTAAAAGAATCAACTTGTTTATGAAGAAAAAATTGCTTTTTTAAATTATGATGTCCAAGTTAAAGACATTTCTATCAAAAACCTTAAAAATGAGTTAGAAGAAGCCTTAAAAGAGAATGATGATTTGAAACTTAAACTTGAAAAATTTGAAGAATCATCAAAGAATCTAACCAAACTGATTAATAGTCAAATAAGTGTTAAAGACAAAACTGGAGTTGGTTTTGATAGTTTTGTGAATGAGAGTGAAGTACTTGATAATGTGGTTGATAGTCATGAGTGTGATCAAGTAAATGATAGGTTTAAAAAGAGTGAGGGATATCATGCAGTTCCGCCTCCTTATACTGGGAACTTAAAACCTACAAGAGCTGATTTATCCTTTGCTGGGTTAGATGACTCTATGTATAAGTCTAAAGTGAGTGAAACTATTATTAGGGTGCCTAATGTTGAAACAACTGCATCTAAAACTAGTAAGACTAGTTTGGAAAAGCCTAAAACTGTTAAGCCTAGTGCTCCTATTATTAAAGATTGAGAGTTTGATAGTGAAGATGAAAATATGTTTGCGCCTAAAGAAGTAACGAAAATAGTCAAATCTAGCTTTGAAAAGATTGAATTTGTTAATACTAAGAATTCAACTATTGAAAAACCTAGGAATTTCAGTCAGAATCCTAGAGATAACAAAAGAAATAGAAATGGCTTTGAATTTACAAAGAAAGCTTGCTTTGTATGTGGGAGTTTTAACCATCTAATCAAAGACTGTGATTTTCATAATAAAAATATGGTACAAAAACCTGTGTTGAATAAGGTGAAAAAAGGAACTGGTCAAAGGGAAGTTATACAAGTTTGGAATAATGTAATGAGGGTTACTCATCAAAATTTCTCTAAACGGGATTTTGCTCCAACAGCAGTTTTAACTAAGTCTGGCATACCAATTAGTGCTGCTAGGCAAAGCTCTTCAAGAGCAGCAGCACCAGTTAGTGCTGCTAGGCCTATTAATACTGATGTACCTAAACCCTTTGTGAACGTTGCAAGACTTAGACCAAATACTTTTCATAAGACACACTCACCATCTAGGACACCTTTTAACCTATAAACATCACTTAAAAATAGAAATTTGAATGACAAGGTTAATACTGCTAAGGTAAATTCTGTTAATACCGCTAAGGTAAATTCTGTTAATACTGCTAAGGTAAATTCTGTTAATACTGCTAAGGGAAATAAAGTGACAAGTGCTATTGGGCCTCGGCATGCTGGATTTGGAGACCAAAACGAAATGTTATTGACCATATCTCCAAAGACAGTGGATTATACATGCCGAAAAGATTTGATTATGTTGATCCACAAGGCAGACTCAAGTCAGTAATGGCTTGGGTCCCCAAGAGAAACTAATTCTCTTATTTTGAGCATAGGGTAATCTACAATATGCTTTACAAGATCAAGGAATTTTTGATAGTGGATGCTTTAGGCATATGACTAGGAACAAGTTCTACCTCTCAGATTATCAAGATATTGATGGTGGATTTGTTGCATTTGGAGGAAGTTCTATAAGAGGTAAAATTACTGGAAAAGGAAAAATTAGTACAGGGAAATTAGACTTTGAAGATGTATACTTTGTAAAGGAACTTATGTTTAATCTTTTCTCCGTCTCACAAATGTGTGACAAGAAAAACAGTGTTCTTTTCACTGAGACTAAATGTCTTGTTGTATCTCCTGATTTTAAGCTACTTGATGAAAGTCAAGTCTTGCTTAAAATTCCTAGACAGAATAACATGTACAGTTTTGATCTAAAGAATGTTGTTCCTTCAGGAGATTTGACTTGTTTATTTACAAAGGCTATAATAGACGAGTCTAATTTATGACATAGAATGGCTTTGGTCATATAAACTTTAGAAAACTATGACAAATTTTGTGAGGGGAAACCTTGTAAGGGGTTGTGCTTTCAAAGATTTTGTTTGTGAAATGACCATACTTGTGTTGTGTATCAGGCAAGGTGAAAGCAACACAAAGCTCTTGTTTAAGGTCCAAGTTGTGAGCTCTAGTCAGCTTAACCTTACAAATGTTGCCATTTGGACTTTTTGGGCCACATTAGTTAAGGAGAATCATATCACAAGATACTTATTTGCCTTGTTGTTCACAGACTGACTATAGTAGGTTTAGTTGGGTCTTCTTTTTGGCCACATACGGATGAGAATAGTGGGATCTTTAAATAATTTATAACTGGCATATGAAAATCAAATAGAAATCATTAGGTTAAAATCATAGATGTGAACAATGGAACTTGAATAAAATAAAGACATGATATCAGTTTCTATTGGGATAAAAGGATTAATGAGGGAGTTTAGTGTTGCCAGAACTCCAAACAAAAGGGAGTTGATAAAGAAAGAATATGGAACTATTAAAGGTGGCTAGGACTAGGCTAGCAGATCTCATTTATTACCTACTACTTTTTAGGCTAAAGAAGTTAAATACTGCTTGTTATGTTCAAAATAGGTTTTAGTGACCAAGCCTCACAACAAGACACTTTATAAACTATTACATGGTAGACCACCTAGTATAAGCTTTATGAGACCTTGTTTGGGTGTATTCCTGTACATTTCTTAATACGTTAGATCCCCTAGGCAAATTTGACGGGAAGGCTGATGAGGGGTTCTTGGTTAGATTCTCTATAAATAGCAAGGCTTTTAGAGTATTTAACACTAAAACTAGGAAAGTAGAGGAGAACCTGCACATAACCTTTCTTGAAAACAAACCCAATGTTGCAGGGAGTGGACCAGATTGGCTCTTTGATATTGATTTACTAACAAACTCTATAAATTATAAGCCAGTAACTACAGGGAATCAAACTAATAGGAATGCATGTATCAAAGATAATGTTGATGCAGTATCTACTCAACAATATATTCTGCTACCATTACTTTCTGATACGTCAATAGAGCTGCAGAGGTGCAGTGCTGATTGAGGTTGGGGTAAAAATTCTATGAAGAAACCAGCAAATTACGGGTTGAAAGAATATGGTCTAAAGAGGAAGGAAGGAGGAGCTTCAAATAAAGAAGGTGACCAGAATGTGCAGGATTTGAGAGCTGAATTGGATAATTTGCTTGTCGCAAAGAAGGAAGGTTAATTTATGTGTAAGACAGCATTAATATAATTTCTATGTTTGTCATTAGTAGTGTGTTGGGCAAAGATATATTAATGCTAATGATCTTTTATGTGATCTCTTATGCCTGATTAAAGGATACTACTGATCTTCTAAATACTGATATCTTTAGTGGTGCATATGATTATGAAGATGAGGGTGCAAAGGCTGACTCAACAACTTAGAGAATTACAACCATGAATGACAGTCCTTATTCGCCAGACTCAGACATGTGTTCACAATGGAGTTAGTCCTAAGAGGCATGTATTCATGATGGGGCATTCCACTTTCAAGCACCTAAACTATAAAGATTATGACCAATGTTTGCTTAACGAAACGATGATGTTGGTCTGTTACATTAAAAAGCAGAGGAGGAACCCCACTACTAAGGGATTATTAGAACATGCTTATTTGCCTAGTTTTCTCTCACATGATGAACCAAGATTGGTGATGCACATAGATTTGACAGTCCATGCTTAAGATAGATGCAATGAAGATGAGTTGCTAATAGTATAAGTGTGTAGAGGTTTTGAAGATTGTTTGATTTACCAAAGGCTACATGCCATTGGAAACAAATGGGTATTTAGAGGAAATAAGAATGAAGATGTCGGAGAGGAAATGTAGTTTCAGAAACAAGGTATAGGACTATTGGGTGGGCTACAAGGTCTTCACCATGATGAAGGCTTTTGATTTATTATGAGGTTTTTGATCATGTTGCTTGGATCGATAGCAATCAAGGGTTTTTGGGGGCCTATGCATCATTTATGGGGTTTATTATGTACCAGATAGATGTGAAAGTTTTTATCTATTTTAATGCGTTCCTTTTATATGGTACTATTGAAGAGGATGTGTATGTGTGCCAAAACCTCTCTGGTTTTGAAGATCCACAATTCCTCTGATAATGTTTAAAGGTAGAAAAAGAATCTTTATATGGTCTCAGCATCTAGAAGTTCGTACCTAAAGCCTGGTATGAGACTTGACTACCTACTTTATTATAAATAAATTTAGAAGATGCACTATAGATAAGAATCTATTCATCAAGAAGGACAAAGGTGATATCCTGTTAGTGCAGATGTATGTTAATGACATCATCTTTGGGCCCACAAAGAAGTCTTTATGTGTTAAGTTTGAGTAGATGATGCACAAGAGATTCCAGATATTTATGCGGGGAGCTCACTTGTCTGCTTGTATGGTTGGGTAAAGCAAGAAAAGATGATGGAATCTTCTGCAGCCAAGACAGTTTGTGGCTGATTATATTGAAGAAGTTTAATTATGTCACTATGTAGACAGCAGCACTCCGATAGAGGACTAACAAGCATTTTAAGGATGAAAGAAGCTGATGGATGTGGATGTTCAATTTATACAGATCAATGTGAATTTGTATCATGATGTATTGACAGCTTCTAGCCTGACATAATGTTTGTGTGTTGTTTATGCTTGCGCAAGGTTCAAGTTATTTAAAGTCTCACATATTCATGTACAGTGATAGGGATCTTTAGATACTTGAAAGGTCAACCCAAATTGTGGGACTTTGGTATCCTAGAGATTTACCATTTGACATGGCATTCCTGTTTTGATAGTGATTATGCTGGAGCTCTTCGCATCTTGACAGGATTCCACTAACAGGAAAGTGTTGTCCAATTTTCGTGGCCAAGGTTGATTTCATGGCAATGTATAAAAGAACTATAGTGCAACTCCACTACGAAGCAGAGTATGTTTTGCTGCTAATTGTTTGGACGTGTGTTGTGGATGACAAAATCAAATGCTTGATTATGGGTTCAATTTCATGAACACAGATTCACATTGATAATGAAATCACCATTTGTATTATGAAGAATCCAGTGTTTCATTCTAAAACCAAGCACATTGAAATAAGGCACCATTTCATTAGAGAATCTTATGAGAATAGGCTTATTCAAGTAATAAAGATACATACAGATCACAATGTTGTTGATCTACTCACAAAGGCATTTGATGTTAGCAGGTTTAACTTTCTGATTGCAGCATTGGATTACTTAATTTGTGCTGAATGTGTTGTTAGATTATGATTGGTGTCGGTTTGTGAGATTGGTATTAGTGATGTAATTTAGAGTTAAAGGTAGTTGTTAGGTTATCGCTGCTAAGCAGGATTTGGTTGCTGGGCGAAGAAAGTTAGTACTGTAGGTAAATAGTTAGTACTGTTGAGCAAAGTTTAGTGCTGTTGGGTTACGTTGGTGTTATAACTGTGGAGCGAATATTCTTGGTCAGTTAACGTTTCCTACTATTTAGGTTTCCTTATGTTTTCGCCTTCTATTATGCATATTCGACTACACCAAGATCATTCTAATACTCTCGAACACTAAAATGCTCTCAAAATTCATAAACCCACTTCAACTTTTCACCAACTCCATAAATTCATCATTAATTAATCATCTATGGCGGATTTGAAGTTGTTGATCAATTACAATATGGTGCTTGTTGGAAAGAATTGAGAGGAGAATGTGATTTTCATTAGATAATGGATTTTGAATGCTAGCACTATCAGGTATTCTTTAACCATAGTCGCTTTTTATGCTTCTTCTATTAAGAGTTTTGGGCTACTGTATTCTAAAATGTCAAATAATGAAAACGCAATTACATGCCAAGGTTGATGGCAAGGACTATTGTATATCAGAATCATCAGTGAGGTGTATTCTTCACTTTTAATGATGAGGGATGGTTGTTACTAGTCTAAACAAATTCTAAAATTTTAGAAACTTTGCGCATGGATGGGATATTGAGATTGTTTCTGAATAAATTGTATTTTTTCAAAAAGCTTTCTTTTCCCTCAATGAAAGTATCTTTATTACATTACCATCTTACATGGTCTTAAAGTTCTAAAATCTACTTCTTGAATGAATTTTCATAAAAAAAAAATACTATTGCTTCAGCAGTATAGGTTATAGTTCTGGCAAATAATTCAAGTAGTGTAATTTTTCTAAAATTCATTTTTGATGGGTATGTAAGAACTTGGATTAAATTCTAAAGAAGTTTTTGCTTGTATCCTAGGTTTTGTTTTACAATGCATTTTTTATATATACCAAGTTAAAAATCTTTGCAGATACCTTTTAATGTGATATTAGAAACACACCTAAACATCACTCAAAATTTTTTGCTAATAGAGAAGGGAAAGGCGAAAGTTTATTAGGGATCAATTTCTCCCTTGTTTGATCGATGTGGTTACTATAAGTAGTTGAGGGTGATACGGTTCAGGACAACCCTTGAACTCAAACATCTACCCTTCAACTACTCCTCCTGTCTGTCTAAGAAGGACACAGTTTGCGATGTTGCACCATCACTCCCACAAAAGACCCAAACACTAGGCATGCCAAAAGATTGGTCGGAATACTAAGTACCTCTAGTTGGTGGTTCCCCTGAAAAAGTGTCGGTGATAAGGCGTGTCCCCATAAGGATTGGGTGATGAGTGGAAAGGCTGCCTACTATGTGTGCATTGCCTTAGAAGTAGAGCAGGACAGTGGTAACATCCTTAAGACCTAATCCATGGCAATACCTAATGTGCCTCTTTCTCAGGAAAATTGGTACAGGTGGTAGTCCCAGATGCCAAAAAGCCATAGGGGGTACCACTGATCAGACTAGGTCTGAGAGGGTACCTATATCTTCTTATGATTCACCTCTCCTAGGAGGTAACACACTGAGAGCTAAGAGATGAGGAAAGACTTGAATTTTTGAACAAAATTGAATTAACGGTGTAATAATATACACAATCACCCCAGTTCACCTCTCCTAGGAGGTCACACACCTGGAAGTGATGAGGGTAGACTGAAACAAGATAAATTAACAGATATTGTTACAGCCTTGTCACAGAAGGTAGAAGGATTAGAATCTGATCTCAATAAGACAAAGAAGTTGTATGCTACTGGTTTTAAGAAGTTAATCAACAGTGGTTATAACGTACTTCGAGGACGAGTTAAAGTTTCAATAGTCCAAGTCTAAAAGAAGGAGATTGGACATTGTTACCTTCTGAAGAAGAAGGGGATTTAATTTGCAGTGGATTCTTCCACAAAGGAAGGTAGGTTGATAGAAGAAATGGATTTGGATGTGAATTTCATTGTTCCTCTCATGCTGTGAAGTTTCAGGGGAGGTATGGAAGAATTTGAAATCAGAGTTTGGTGTTGGACTACAAGTCGGGTAGTACTGATGCACAAGTTTCAACTGCTTAGTACATTTGTTTGTAATGTTCAGTACCTCAGAAAGAAATGCAGTACTCTTGCTGATGATTAATCCTTGCAAAGACACATTTGGAGACAGAAAGAGTTGCTGCTAAAGATAAGGTAAGGCTATAATGGATTGAAAACTAAGTCTACAAGGGGGGGAAAGGGGATGAATGAAAAGAGAGAGGTGGTTTCGCGCAAATTAGCATTGGGGTGAGAAGTTAGCTCAAATGTCACCAAGAAGATTCTAAGGCAACCGAAAGACAGAGAAGTGGCCTCAAGTTGCCATCAAGCAGGCTTAGGGTTTTATCAGTGTCTGAATGGGATGGATGTATTGGCTAGTGTTGCAGCGATGAAGGATTTTGTTCATAGTTACAAGCAGGTGAATGTGTGAGTTGAAGAAGATTTACCAAGGAGAGCTTTGGGAACTTGGTCAATCAAAGAATAAGTCGCTTTGCTCATCAAAGAGCTAAATCTTATGTGGACAAGCCTTGTAACTCCTGCTCAACAAAAAGGATCTTACATTGTCAAATTACATAAGTGTGTAACCAAGAGGCGGTTAAGACTCTATTTAAACAATTGTAAGTCACATTTCATTTGAGCAGGTTAAAGACATCTTTGAAACTACTATGAAGAGGGTACAATCTTTTGTTCCTATAGGTTTCTGAGTTGGCGTTCTTATGAGAACCGTGAAAAGAGCAGGTCAAGAGTTTAGAAAAGTGTTAAAGACAAAAGATTTAGAGAGCTCAGGTTCAGGTGAAGAACAATCAGCAGAAAGGAAGAAAAGATATTACCAGAAGAAGAAACATAGAAATTATTAAGTGATAGTTCCAGTGGAAGAATTTGTTTTTCAACCTGTTACAGGTTTGAGGTATTCAATCATAGATGTGAGGTTTATCTAGAAGAAACATGAAGGTATTGGAGAGATTATCAGTGATGGAAAACCATACAGTAGTATCAGATTTTTGTGATATGTTGAAAGAAATTTGTAAAGATGACTGGTTAAGCTTTGGGATTTTAGTTTTAACGGGAGGTTAAGTACATTACACGAAAGCCTACAGATGATAAAGTAGAAGGACTTGTGGGTTGAACTAAAGAGATTATTGTGAACAGTTAATGAGATATTTTATGTATCTTTAAAGGTATAGCATGATCCTTTGGTATGGAGGCATTATGTTACTGTGGTGTTCACATGTATCTTTTGTATAGTGGTTATGATATCTTCATGTTGTGTTGAGAAAGATATTCATTTTAACCTAGAGGACACTTGGATTGATGTAGGTGGGCTAGGGACATCATTGTAGAAGCAGATAGTGAGATGTCTGAGAATCTTTTAAGAAAGATCTTATATCAAGCAAACAGACCAAGTCAGTTAAGGTGTTTGGAAGATCCTCAACTCACAGAAGGTTTAATCAGGTAACTTAATGATTGAAGGTAAGAATCGACAAGTATAGGGGAGGATTGTTATTAGGAATTTGATTAGATGGCGCTTCTACTATCTTAATGTGTTGGTTCAAGTTTGTGCTGCTGATGGAAGATTAGAGATAATATAGTCTAAGTCATGTAATTAATTGTTAGTTATAATAGTTAGTGCTGCCTAGGACAAAGTGTTAGTAGGGGTTAGTTTATTAGTATTGTTAGTTATGTAGTTAGTACTGTTAGTTATAATAGTTAGTACTGCTAATGTGATATGCATTAGATATATTAGGAATAGATATGCATTATCAGTAGACGCGTTTTGTAAGTCTATTAAGGTTTCTTGGTGTATAAAATAAACCCTAAGGCATAGTGATATGTGTGAAAACACATATCCTTTTTATATCAAAAATGACCCATAAAAGACAAAATTGTGCTTAAAATGCTTGTAGATTGCTTGTTTTGTCTTTGTGATTGTGTAGGTACGGATATTGCAAAAATCATAAGAGAACGGTCAAAACCGGACAAACACGGACACGGGAACGGAAAAGAGAATACAAGAGCCAGAAGAATGCTTTCAAAGTCAACCATTGGTCAACCCTTGGTCAACCAAAGTCAACACATAAAATGATAAAACCCAAATTTCCCAAAATAGTCCCTCAAAGTTAAACCAAATTACAAAAATAATCCCTAAACCCTAACGGTGTTAACTCTTTTTATTATAAGAGTTGTATCACCCTATTATCCTATCCTTTTGTTGTATAACCAAGCCAGTAGACTGTTTAATTTACCCGGTAGCTAAAACCTTTACATAAGCCCAAAGTTAAATGATTTTAAGCCAGGTCAAATTGAGCTATTAATAAGCTCTTAATATACGTAAATCTAAAAATCAGCTTAATACCTCGGCTTATTGGATTTTGAGCTTTTTGGAAGATGAGCTAACCATGGAAGAGCTCATAAGGACTTTTACTGGCTAATTTCTTTAATAAGTCTGTAGCTTGTAGAAGCTCCATTAGAGCCTTTGATGCCTTTGTTTAGCTAAGGCTCTAGTAAGTTTTCATTTAGTTTTACTGTCTTAATTTTCTAGCTTAATTCTGCCTATTATGCTTATTAGTAGTTAAACCTGTCTTATTATGCTTATGAATGTTGTTGCTTATCTGTTTTCATAATTATAATGCTTAGATCTTAGTTTTTCTTCATAATCTGTATCACAAAATCATTGAAAAAACCAAAAAAAAATAAGTAGCTTTGTTTGGTTGCTTATTAGTTTTGGCTTATTTGTCTTTGTTATTTGCTTATCATAGTTGTCTTAAGCTACTTGTTATTTGGTAATTAGGATTTGAGCTTTAAATTTCTATTTCATAAGATAAAATGGAATGGATCATAGTTAAAGGGGTGTTTGGGTCAGCATCAGCACTAACATATGTTAGTGGTTATTTATAGCTTCTTAGTCTTTTTTTGTGTTAGTATTAAAAACTCAAATTTTTAGGTATTGTTTAAGCTTGTTTTTATAAGTTAGATTTTTAGTCAGTTGAGTTGTTCTTAGTAGTTTTATTGCTTTATTAGTTCAAAGTGCCTGTAATAGAATTTGAATTATTAGCTTAGATCAGTTCTAGCTTTTGCATTTACTTAATTTACATTTAGACTTGTGTTTTAAGAGTGTTAGAAATATAATCATAGGTCTGTATTTTGTCTAGTTTAAGTTTTGGTCACATTGTTGTCAATGTACGCTTTCAGCAGTTATAATAGAAAATTTTCCATTTTTAGCTTATAGTTTTTTGTGGAGAGTTTAAATAGTTTTTAGCTTTTAGATTTCATAATACAATAAGTTTTTAAGTATTTATCCTCTTTTCTCAAAATTGCTGTTTGACGTTATAAAGCTTTTGATATTTGGTTTATAACTGCAAAATAGCTTTTTGTACTTTCAACTTTCATATACTTTAAAGTCAGAATATGCTAGCTAGTTGTCTGGTTTTCAAAAGGCTTTTCAATAAGCTGTGTTTTCCGCATAATTTTTTATAAGCATTTTCAAAAAGCCACTTAGTCAAGCTTTAAGAAAATATAAGTTCCATAGCTAAAGTCCTTTATTTGTTAGCTTAAAAATAAGCTCAAATATCCCTTTAGGGATTGGTTTGGTTTGAAGGTTTGTCTATAATGCCTTTTTTGTGAAAGTTAAGCTTAAGGATTGTTAATTTGTGCTTTAATTTTTGTTTCATTTTAGCTTATTTGGTTAGGCTTTGGGTTTAAAATTAGCTTTTTAACTCTGGATTTAGTGTTTAGCTTAATTTTAGTTGTTGGCCTTTTAAGAAATTTTGAAAAAGCCAAAAATATAAGTAGTAGTAATCTGTTTAAGCTATTTCTGGCTTAATTTGCTTGTTTCTAGTTTGGACTAGCTTATTAGGTTAGGTTTAGTATAAGAGTGCTTTTTGTTCTTGAGTTTTAGCTTATTTCAGTTCTTTTGAGTTTTAAAATTTTGAAAAAAAAAACAAAAAGTTTAGTTTTAGTTGTGTTTTCTGTTTTTAAGCTAAGTTTACAGATTGTATTTTAGGGCTTTTCATAAAAAAGTGTTCTTTTATTAAAGTGCTTTATTTTCAACTTTTCTACAACTTTGCTTTTATAAGTTTGCAAAAATAAAAAAATGGAAGGTGGAAATCGGGGGTGAGCAAGACTCGAACCCCCGACCTCAACACCCTCAACCCTTTTATAACAACACAACACACACTCCACTACCAACGCGCCCTGGGGTCTTTTTCGTTATTCCTTTACAACATTTAATTCTTATACACGTTTTTCCCTTTTAAGTTTAATAAGTTGTTTTAGCTTATTACACAGCTTATTCGATAAGCTGTGACCATAAGCTTATTTTTTCTTAGGTTCTAATTAGTTCTGAAGCTGATGTTTTGTCTGTTTTGTAGAATTTTTATCATTAGTTAATTATTTTAAACATTTTATTTTATTAAAAACTTTAAAAAATCATAAAAAATAGAAAAAATAATCAAAAATTTCAATTCCTTTTTGTTACGAAAAAATTTTATTTTTATCATAAGGTTTGTTCTTAGGAAAATTAGTTTTGCTTTCATAGGGTTTAATTTTCAAGATTTCATTTTTTAAAGAACGGGATTCGTTCCCGTTTACATTTTTCGTGTTTTAAAGCTCATTTCAATTCCGTTTTTGTTCTAGTTTTATTTAACTTACTTTGTAGTTTCAATTTGAGTCATTTTAAAATGGAAAATTTTAATTTAGGCTTAATTTTAGAAATTTAGTGGTTTTTTAACTGGTTTAGGGTTCCGTTTGTGCTTTTTTTTAGTTAAAGTGTGATTTCCCGTATTTGTTTGTCGTGCCTTTAGATTGATATATTTGCTTATTTTATAATTGTAGAAGTAGATAATCAATCAATCTTTGTTTCCAATTCAAAATATTGTTCGCCCGAACATCAAAGCTGTTGTTTCAATTTCACAAAATCTATGGGGTGTTAATTACGACCGTGGGTAATTCATACTTCCGAGTGTTAATTAATATTAGATTCATATTATATATATTATATATTATATATATTATATATATATCTATTATTTATATATACTATATATTATTATATATATTTATTTTATAGTATATGTATTATTATATATATATTATATATTTTTGTGAAAGGTTTGTTCCTTTTTACCTTTGTCATCAAGGGATTAATTTGGTAATTTTTTCCATCATATTATAATTTTTTTTTATTATGTCGTGTTGTTACTTTACTTACGTATCTACATAGTGAGTTATTATTGATCTAGAAGAGTCTTTTTCTAAATAGTTAGTATTCATAGGTTCTAGGTTATTCTCTGTAACCATTGATGTGTGTGAAACTATGTTGTTAGTTGATCTAGATCTTGTGGAGGGTTGTGGGTGGATGGTGGGGGTGTGTTGACGGTGTGTGGTGGGGTGCGTAGGTGTTGGGAATGGGGGGTAGGGGGGGGTGGGATTGAGTGGGTTGGATGGTGGTGAATGTTGGGGAGAGGGTGGGTAGGGTGGGGGAGGATCGTGGGCAGATGGGGAGTGAGATGTTTCTGGAGGGGGGGTGGATGGGTGGGGGCATGTTGGGGTGGGGAGGGGGGGGGGGGGTCGAGGGGTGGGGGGGGTTTGAGAGGGGGGTGGGTGGTGTTGTGGGGGTGGATTGGTGGCGAGTGGCTGGGGGGGGGGGATATGGGGTGGTGGTGGTTGTGGAGGGAGTGGTGGGGTGGGGGGGGGGGGGGGCGAGTGTTGGGGGGGGGAGGGGGGTGAGGGGGGTGGATAGAAGGTAGGGGGGGGGGTGGGGGGGGGTGGGGGGGGGGGGTGGGTGGGGGGGTTGGGGGGGGGAGGGAGGGTGTGTGGGCGAGAGTGGGGTTAGGTGTTTTGAGATTCGGGGGTGGGTTGGGGCTGGGGCGGAGCGGGGGTTGGTCGGGGAGTTGGGGTGGGTGGAGGATACACGGGGGGTGGGGTGGGGGGGGGGGTGGGTAGGGGGTGGGTGGCGGGGAGGGGGGGGGGGGTGAGGGGGGTGGGTTGAAGGGGGGGGGAGGGGAGGGGGGGGGAGGGTGGGGCGAGGATGGAGAGTGTGCGGAGGGGGGGGTGTGGTTGGGGGCTGGGTGGGGTGGGAGGCTGGGGGGGGTGGGGGGGGGTGAGGGGGGGGCATGGCGATGTTATGGGATGAGGGGGGGGGGAGGGGGCCGTTGGAGGGGGGGAGGGATTGTCGGAGGGAGGTGGGGGGGGGTTTTGGGTATTGGGGGTTCGAGAGGGGGGTGGTGTGAGGGGGGGTGGCTGGGGGGGTAGTGGGGGGAGGGGTTGGGAGGTGTGGGGGTGCGGGGTTTGGTGGGGGGGGTTTGGTAAGTTGGGGGGGTGGGGTGGGGGGCTTGTGGGCGGGGTAGTTTGAGGGGGGTGGGGGGTGGGGAATAACGTGGGTGGTGTGTTGGTGGGGAGGGTGGGGTGGGGGGGGGGTGTGCGGGGGGGGGGAGTAAGAGAGGCGGGGTGGCGGATGCAATAGTTGTATAATGTTTGGGGTGTTGGTGGGTGGGTAGTTGCTGTTCCGGGCGGGTAGGTTTGGGTTAGGGGTAGGGGTGGTTTGGGGTTGGTGTTTTGTTGGGGAGGGGGGGGGGGTGGGTGGGGGGGTGGGGCGTGGTGGCGTGGGGGTGGGGTGTGGTGGGAATGGGTGGGGAGGGGGGTAGTGAGGGTGGTGGTGACTGAGGGAGGGGGTATATTTTTTACGCTTTGGTGTAGGCGTTTTTTGACATTTTTTGTATATGAATTGTGGAGAGGTATTTGATTTTTACGGTTTGTGGCGAGTTTTAATTTTTTTTAGTGTCTATATTTCACAATTTTTTATTTCAATTACCCACACCCTCTTTTCTTTCACTTAAATCTTTTTTTCTTCATTTTCTGTTTGTTTAGGAAGACCCAAGCCAATAGTCATGACTAAGGCTCGAACTCTTAATGGTTGATCTCTCTCCTTCTTGCTTAGAGCATTAGCAACAACGTTTGCCTTTCCTGAGGTGATGCGAATCTACCAAGCGTAATCATGAGCAACTCCAACCAACGACGTTGCTTCATGTTAAACTCTTTCTTATTAAGAATGTGTTGTAGGATCTTATGATCAGTGAACACTGTGCACTTGGTTTCGTACATGTAGTGCCTCCAAATCTTAAGAGCGAACGCTACGGCTCAGTCAAAGCTGAGTTGTTATTAGTTCTTCTAAATGATTTTCAGTTGGCGTGATGCATAAGCAATCACCTTTTCTCTTTGCATTAACATAGCGGCCAAACCCTTATTTGAAGCATCGTAGTATGCGATAAAATCTTCGCTTCCTTCAGGTAAGGCCAGGATTGGTGCACTGCACAACTTCTGCTTCAATAGTTGAAAAGCTACTTCTTGTTTATCACCCCACTTAAACTTGACCTTCTTCTGGGTGAGCTTGGTCATTGGTTTGGCAATCTTCAAAAATACTTCGATGAATCTTCGATAATACCCAGCAAGACCTAAAATATGATAAATCTCCGTTGGTAACTTAGGAGATGCCCAATCTTTAATGGATTCGATCATGATGGGATCCATGTGAATGCCGTCACTATCAATCACGTGACCAAGGAACTGTACTTTAGTAATCTAAAATTCACACTTGGAAAATTTTGCATACAACTCCTCTTTCTTAAGCAATTGAATATTAGCTTAGGTGTTTCTTCGTGGTTCTTCTTGTTTTTGAATATATCAGAAATATCTTCATAAAAATAATTACAAATTTATCCAAAATCATGCCTTTACACACCGATCATAAGGTCATAAATACGACATGTGCGTTGGTCCAAACTAAACGGGCATAACTTGAATTCATTAATGGCCATAATTCGGGTTCTAAAAGCGGTCTTCGGAATGTCTTCTTCTTGAACCCTCAGTTGGTGATAACCCGACCTTAGGTCGATCTTAGAGTAGACACTCGACCCTTGAAGCTCATCAAATAAACCATCAATTCTTGGGAGCGAATAACGGTTCTTCATCGTCAGTTTATTCAATTCCCAGTAATCAATGCACATTCGAAATGATCTGTCTTTCTTCTTGACAAACAAGACCGGAGCTCCCCAGGGTGAGGAACTGGGTCTTATAAATCCTTTGTAAGATAGTTTTTTAGTGGCTCTGACAACTCTTTTCATTCTTTCAGAAGGTGCAATCGATAAGGCGCCCGAGCTACGGGTGCAGCACTATGGTATTCAAATCGATTTGATATTCCCCTTGTCGAGTTTTTATTCCAAGTCGGAGGCGGACCCGGGCAAAGTCTCAGATAAGACTTAAGGAAAATCTTGAACTTTTGGTACATACCTCAAGTCGCTTCTTCTCTGACTTGCTGCAACCTCTTTGTAGTATAAACAGAGTTGCCAAAGAATGGGGAAACAATCTTTCTAGCATGTATTCTTGTGTTTTTGGAGTACGAGATAATATGTTGATGTGCCTTAATATCCTGGTTGCTTTCTCACCGTGACCAATTCATGTTTCATTTACCTAGGGGATACGATACGATTCTTTCGGCACACTCAATGATTGCTTGGTACTTTAACAACAATCATACCAATTATAGCGTCGAAACTACCAAGTTTACCGGGCATTAAAATTTATGTTTGAATGGGTGGTTCAGGTGATTTAATGCTGAACATAAGGATAGTGTTTACCCCAATTTTTCTCCTTGTCAGCTAGTTGACATCATAATAGTGTGATCTAAGGTAGATGGCGTAATATCCATTTGGGAACTAAATGCAGTAGACAAAAAACTCCTATCGACACTAGTATCAAATAATATAGAAGCATAGTGGTTGTTGAGAAGGAACGTACCCGTCACGACGTTAGAGTCTGGGTTTGTCCCTGTATGTCCTACCGCATACACTTTGGCTGGATCATGTCATTACCAACTTGATTTCCATGGTTTTTGTTGTTCTTCAGCTTTGGACATTCCCTCTTGAAGTGTCCTTGAACTCTACACTCAAAGCAAGTAGGTTTATGGCCTAACCCAGTACCCCTCTAATTGTTGGCAATGTTGGCATTTCTCGCACTCCTATAGTCACAGGCAAAATGGCCAAATTTGATGCATTTGTGGCATTTTGGAGCACATGGACCGTCGTGGTGATAGTTGCATTTAGTGCATAGGGTTTTAGATCCCCCGTATGGCTTCTTTTCACTAGTCCCTGCAGTATAAGCCCTGCCAGTGTTCTGCCTCTTGTTCTGTTGTTGTTGGTTTTGATTGTTTCGGGAAGTGTTTTTAAACTTCCTTTTGTTCTCAACCTGTCTTTCAACAATGGTGCTGACTTTCTTATCCATTAATTCAGTGGCCATTTCAAACAGCCTCTTGCATGTTTTTTCGGCTTTGATGCAAATAATATTTCCATGGATCATGTCGGGCATCCGCGATGTACATTTCAATTCTTGTCAGGACTCCTAGGAAACAAGCCTAACAACAGCAGTGCTAGTTCCTGAAACGTTTGGTTTTACCAATCACATCAGTACCCTTCACTTTTAAATTCTACAATTCAGCCTCGAGCTTTTTCATCTCGTTCCTTGGACAGTACTTGTTAGTCATTTTCTTTCTCAGATCGGCCTAAGTCATTGCATATGCAACATCATGACTAACAGTCAAAACATGGGACATTCACACCCTGTTAGAGGACACTTGCTAGAAGAGTACAAGTGGAAAACTTAATTTGATTTTCCACAGAGCAGTTGCTTATGCGGAAAACAGTCTCCATCCTTTTGAACTATTAAGTTAATTCAATGACTCCCTCAGTGCCTTTGAAATATGGAAGTTTACACTTCATAAAGTCTTGGTAAGTGCATTCTCGAACAACGCGTTCAGTCCTTCTACCACTTGTTCTCGAAGTGTGGCTGTCATCGCCATTCCTATTTGCATCACGTGCTGCCAAAGCGGGGGTGACACCTTGGTCAATCATTGCCTGAAGTTGGGCATTAGTGACTGATGTGGTGGTGGTTGCTGTTGGGGTTAGGGTTGTGGTGACTGGTGTTGACCTTGTGGCTCATTTTGGTGCCATTTTCTTCAATCACAAGAAAATACAATACCCGTTAGATTTCATAAAATCATAACCATGACATGACATATACAAGATAAATAAAGTGAGATCACATCACACAATGAAATATACAACTGAATTGTAATCAACAATGATATAACCAAATCGACATTCATTCAAATTCGATTACAGACATGACATAATACAACCATTCCATATATAAATTGGAAAACAAACATGAATGGTTCAGATACAAAATCATCATAACGATTAGGTTACAAAATAAACATAACAACCTAAATCCTTACTAGCCGGGATTGAACCCGTAATACTTAGTAGGCTATATATAAAATGACTAGCCATAACATGATCTAATCTATGAACTGCTACCAGCCTCCTCTTGCAACTCTGGCTGTGCAGGACCTCCAGCGGGTCCCTACTGTCCACTTGTCAGTACGGTAACCAGTCCCTGCTAGTCACGGTCTTGTCTTGTATGTATGGTCACATGGCCCCTGGAAATGATGCTTCAATATTAATGTCTGTTAAGCGCGGCTGTCGGGTTGTCAGCTGTCCTCAACTCTCTCATCTTTGCAGATCTCCTATGGTTTGCTTCAGTCTGCTCTGAAGTCACAGCCTTTCTATTAACGATCAGCAAGGGGGGGGGGGATTTTTAATGTTTGTTTGGGGGCAAAAAACCTCCTTATCTCGAATCTGACCCAATATAGTAGTGCGCAGTAACATAACCTATCTGCGGGCAAGATCACTCGCATCCATCGATCGCCTCTAAGCCTCTCGAGACAATCTAGCCTCTGTCTCCATCTGATGACGTGTATATGTATGTGCTCATCTGTCTCTAAACAACATATTGAGCCGACCAGCTAATAGCTGTATCTAACTCTGCTTATCGTTTAACCTCATATAAATCATATCGTTGTCTTGACTTAACCCTTGTCTCATAATGCTGTCATATGTCGACCCAACTCGTGTCTAGTACTAACTGAGTGCCCCCCTTCAGGGTCATCAACTATTCATACATGAGTCGGTTGATCCCAGATCAAACCTCTCTCTTGGATCATGCTCTGATCTCCCTATCCATAGTAGCTACAAAGATTAGTCTGCCTTAAGACTCCAGCCGTCTAGCAGCAGCAGTGAGCTCTCTATCCTACCTCGTATCTA
This sequence comes from Tanacetum coccineum, assembly GCA_026074375.1. Classification (NCBI taxonomy): domain Eukaryota; kingdom Viridiplantae; phylum Streptophyta; class Magnoliopsida; order Asterales; family Asteraceae; genus Tanacetum; species Tanacetum coccineum. Next base: position 48,303 of record BQNB010011615.1, read on the forward strand.
CACAAGACCAAGAGCAATACCTTAAACGGGTAAAGTACTGGGTCTAATGTCCTCCCTATGACTGCATGAGGGTAGTAGAAATGATGGTGATGATTGTAGGAAATGATTATGGGCAAAGGGTGGTGGTATCCTGATGATGTGCATTGATTGGGGGGGAGGGTATGAAGGGGTGTCTGTGGTAATGTAGGAATGGGAAGTAGTATGGCTCAACTCTCAGCCGAATCATAGCAGCTCGATAGCCTAATGAATGAATGGGGCTAGGAGGTGATGCTGGAGATAACACAGGTGAGGGTGGTGATAGTGGTAGTGATGGAGAATGTATCTGGGGAAGTGGTGAAAACCATGGGGAGGCGGTCTGGTGATGTTGGTTAGAGGTAGATTATAGAGAGAAGTCTGCTGGCAACTCTACATCCGACCCTACTGCGTAGGTACGGGAAGCTCTGGGAATTGAATCTAGCTGTCAACACGATATGTAGGGTGTCGTCTCTGTGGTGGTGGTGTGGCCGCGGACTCATCAGTCTCGAACGGCTCTGTCTCCTTTGCAGATGGGGCCTGATCGGTAGTTGGTAAAGCAACAACTATAGAGTCCGGGCAGGGTGCCTAGGTGCCCCTCCTCTCTATACTCATCATCATCGGCCTCGATGTCCATATCGTCATCCTTATCATCCTTTGATGACCCCTCCTCGTCATCGCCGTTATCTCCTCCATCGGCAGGATAATTGATAGGATCCTCCTTGGGGTTCTCATCGTCATCCTCTTCCGGGTCCGCCTCAGGATCAGACTCCGAGACATAGTCAGGTGACTGAGCAGTGGGTGAGGCATCCTTAGCATATGGCTGATCCTCAGCAACAATCTCATCATTAGCATGCTCTGGACCTGGAGCATAATCTGGCGAAGGTGGTGCCCGCCTTGGTCCTCAAGGCCATGCACGTAATCTGGGAGAGGGTGGGCTCTGAAGAGCAGCCTCCACGTATGGCGTCTCTGCATCCAGGCAGCTAAGGTACTCGTGATCATCGGCTCTTGGTGATCCTATGTTTGATAAATCCTCAAATAGGCTGGAAACCTCCGTGTATGTAACCCCTGATTCATCAGAATCTGACATGACTGGATCTAAAAATTCAAAATAGCTTATATTAGTATTTAATATAAGACTCTTATAGTAATATACATTTATATCATAACATGTATATCAATTATGAATGCATCTAGTCCAACCAACTAATGCAACAAGTAGTAGTGATTATGCATGAATGTATGCACATATGTATGTCCCGTGTAAAACCCCTTTGTATGAATTTGATGTTTTGAAAACGGTTATAGTCCAGCAAAAACATTTGACCTGGTTCTCTATAACCTTGGCTCTTGATACCAATCTGTAACACCCCCAAATTGGGTCGCAGCGGAATAAGGGTCCGGGGCGTGTTGCTTCTCAGATCAATAACACAAGATATATATAGAACGACCAAAAAGTCGTTTTAAAATTGATACATTAGATTTAACAAATATTTGATACAAAAAGCCTAAAGCTTTAAGTTGCTCCTTGTTATTATTACAAAGATACTGGTTCACAACAAATGAGTTTCCCAAAACATAATACAACCATATCTTTAGCATGACATCCCAAAACAAAATCACCAATGTATCCTTAGCACCTTATGCTTACTGATCTCCTGAAAAACATTGTTTAAAACGTCAAACAATAATGTGGGTGAATAATAGGTTTGATAAATCTATAATTGTAGGACACAGATTTCACAAGTGTTGATAATGCACAGATGCCAGACCTCAATATAAAATAATTACGTTGCCCTAAGCTTATGCCATTGAAGCTCGACATAAATGAATACCATATAAATGGCCTACATTTTCCCGTGGTGATGTTCTAACCCGCAACATCCTATGTTCGACATGGTATACGTTCGTTTGCCCAGTGATAGCTAATCACCCAAACGGGGATGTCAATCCCAATAGATCTATTTATAACATTCGCGCTCAGACTCAGCAATTGACAGTTCATGATAATGGGCTTAACTGGGGTTATCGCTACTTAGGCAACACGTAATTATAATATAAAACTTAACCACTTGTGTCCAATTATAAAACATTGCATGTTTCTCACCCCAAAAACTTATAAAATAAATCATGTAAAACGTGGGGCTATGAACTCACCTTGAGTGAGGAATATCTAGGTTATCACAAATAATGCGTCACACCAAAATCGTCAGATGCACAAATTTAATTTAAGGTGTATAAGTACTAAGCATTGATGATTAACATTGCTACTTATACAATCTCATAGATACATTCACCATTCTATTGTTTTGGTAAAATTGTTGTTTAATAGGTAAAAAAGTTTATAATACCGTTTTTTTAATAAAACTGGGTAACTTTCGCGTTTTTACGCCCCCCGATAATTGACGTTTCTTATGCACGATTTCGTTATTAGGATGAAAGCCCGATTTTGACGTTTCTTATGCCCACGCTTTCGTATTAAGACGAGTTATCATAATTTGACATTTTCATATTTTTGACATTTTCATATTTTAGTTATCGTAAAACCCGTAAACGTCGTATTTTATTCGTTATAGCTCCGTTTTTAGCGATTCTTTCGAGTACGTTCTTGTAATTGAAAGTTATATATATTTATGAGGTTTAAAAAAATTAATGTTTCTGTCATGAATAGTAACTTTTTATAAAAATAGTTTTATAATAATATTTTTATACATTTTAAGTATATAAACTTGTGTAATTCATAACTTCTTCGTTTTTAATCGAAAAATTATGATTCTAATCATTTTGGAATCCTAGAAATGTGTATAATCTGTTAAAAACATCAAACTTTCTGTTTTGTATAATTTTTATAAAAGTTATTTTATAAATCCGTTTAATTAATGTATAACTCGTAATTAGCGTATCTTTTTCGTTATTAATCCGTTTTTCGAGTTTCTTATCTTTTTGGAATTGTCTTGAGGTGTATTATCTTTATAAAACATCAAACTTACTATTTGAAATTCGAAATCCGAACAACCACTTTATGTTCTATATGTACACTTTTATATAAGGATTGTTTTATGTACTTTTTACCTTTTTATATTTACCACAAGTCTTTTATAATTATATATATCACATGTCTTACATATATTAGAGTC